>NDXB01020997.1:93136-104550 GCA_002631895.1 Agapornis roseicollis
CCCCAGAACAAAGCATGTTCTCAGGCAATAGAACCACTTAGGGGGAGAAAAGTGACACAACCTCTATGAACTGTTGCCTTTTGCCCCTTTCATATAAGTTAGCCTTTAAAATATAAACCAAGTGTAGGCAATTATTTTCTCAGCAAATACTGAGGCACACCTTACAATTTTGAACTTTGGTCCGATTTATTTCAGTGTCATTCAGATGGCAGCGCTCCTAAGCAACTTTTAAATGTTCCCATTGCATAATGAGTGTGTAAGTTTTCCAGATACTCCAGCTGCTAGTGCAGCTAAGGCTTGTGAGCATGATTGAATTAGGATAATGTCTGGGGTTATAAAGAACTGACTTTCTGAACTATATTACAAGCTGACCCTGGAAAGGACTATTACTCTAGAGATTAAACCTCTTGGATTTTACAAACACACTGTCTAAATAAGCACAGTTATTTTAAAAGGGTGTTAAAGCCATGAGGTTGTTTATTCTCATTATTTAGAACTGCAGTTTCTAGTTTAGCTTCATACGCACACATCAAAGTGAAAATCCTACTGTCTGTTCTAACTCTATTTCATCCTGCTTGCAGGATGTTTTGCACCTCTTTTTACTATGGCTTCTTGCTGTTAGCAAAAAGCTGTAAGTCTGTCTAGGTTTCAGACCATGTAGCAGTTTCTCAAAGTGATAACTGTTTCTTTGTTTGGTGGTTGTCTTCCCCCCCACCCTTCCCCTTTGTGTCGCAGCACCATGACCTCTTTTCTCAGGTAAAAAATTGTAGGAGTGTTTAGTGGCTTCACCTTGAGTTTGAAAATACAGAGTTTTCCCCTATATCATTTCCTATTTCTTATTTAGGTGTACCATGCATTCCTAGAGACATAGTGCCAGGTTCTTGACATGATTAAAATAGCTCACCTGTAAACCATAGCATCAAGTTATTAAGTGTTTTAAGTACCAGTTTCTTGCTCCTCTAATTGTATATGTTGTGAACCCAACACTTTTCAGGATTTCAGTGCTGTGCAGTGAGTGCTCAGCTCTGCACAGGTTTTGGAGATAAACCCTTGCTTCTGGGAGAAGAGCTCATGGTAGATTGGCTGAATTGCTTTTTTGTGACAGATGTATGGATTGGATTAGAATAGAATAGAAACTGAATTGTTAGCCTAAGTAGTAGGAAGGTGTATTTGTGGATTGAGTGCAAAAGAGGTGGTCAGCGAGCCTTGTTAGATGTTTTTATCTTAAGGCATGATGAACACTTTCATGGATATTCCTATTGCATATTTTGAAAGACATCTATTTATATTTTCTGTATCTGTTCTTGGGAGGTGACACAGTAGCACACTACTTAGCCAATAAAAGAATATTTCAGTAAGGCCAGGAATTGGGAGTTTGTGTGGCATTTTTATAATTACAGCACTGGTCTAGTAATGTGAAACTTCTTTCTACATTTCTTTCTAAGGCTGGCTTAGTTTTCTTTAGCTTATAACTTATTTTCATTGCTGGCTGAAGAAAGCAAATATAATAAACTGTGTAAGGAGATTTTGATGGTTCCTGATGCACTCCAGCAGAACAATTTTCATCTGAACAACAACAGAAAGAGTGCCCTGGTGTCTAAGGGCTTTGCCAAATAAAAACATCCATTTATAGAAAGTAGAGCTATTTGGACTCTTTCCAAATTGAAAAATACAAGGGGGGGGGGGGGGGGGGAGNCAGGGAGCCCACCCCCCGGCATCCCAGCAGCTCAGACTTTCCAGGAAGGAGCTGAGCTCCAGGAATTAAAAGCTTTACAACGAGATGTGATAGAAAAGGGGGGGGGGGGGGGGGGGGGGTAGAGATGTATTATCAGGAAGCTTGGGGTACTGTTGTTTTTCCAGTGATATACAGGCAAAAAGATTTAAAAAATGAAATATTATATCAGGGCACAGTCATTCATAGCAGCCTGGTATAAGTGAATGGAGGTTTGTGTGTCCTCAAGCCCTTTTAGAAATGTTCAGACTACCGTGGGTGCCAGGATCTAGTGCCTACTACTGGGCTTAATTATTCTGCCTGGTTTTATGATGAAATGACATTAACGTTGTCTCCCATGCACAGAAATACTTCTTAACTGTACCAGCAGCGCTTAAAACCTTTGCTTGCTTGAAAGACTCCAACAGCTTTGTATGACATATGTTTAATTTTCAGGGAAAGCAATGATTTTATTGACATAAAAATCATAGCTATTGTGGGCTAATTTTAACTCTGGCACATGGAGGTGCGCTGGCTAGTGAGCACAGTGGGTTTGCATCTGCTTTCTTTCAGGCATGAGGTTATCACATTACCCTTGCTCCCCACAACATTCACTTTGTTTTATTTCTTATGTGTTGTGATGAAACAGACTGCTTTCCCCACATCATTAATTCAGGATGGAACTTCATCTGAACTCCAAAGTCTTGGGAAATTCAGGCAGATGAATAAATGTATGAAAGCTCCAAAGACAGAATTGCTTGTCTGTCAAGTCACCTCCTTGTGATTAAAAGATGCTGTCATTTAATTGAAATAAATTATTGCTTTAAAATCACCAACCAAAGACTCAATATAATGACTTCTAGGATTAGCAATCTTTTGAAGGTGACAATACATTCCTGAATAAAATCCATATTTATTTTAAATGTCAAATTGAGACCATTAAAGAGTTTTTGTGCTTTGCCTATACTTCATTTTGTTTCCATGACCTACTTTTGAACTTACTTAAATTAATGTAGCTAGAACCACATCCTCTGAAAATAGTGAAATTACTGTAGCATATAACCACTGTAAGGGACTCATCAGGCAATGTGGGTAATATCAAAATAATTGTTCATAAAACTGCTTTTACGAGGAACTATTGAAAGCTGCAACTCAAAAATTAGCCCACAAGGCACAGATATCAGAAATGCTGCCAGAAAAAGTAATCCTTCTCATTGTTGGTAGTGTTGATCACTATCACCCACTTCCTGTTTGATGTGTGCATAATCATGGGTCTGGTTAAAGTTATGGGTTTAATTGTATTTTAGTCAAGCTAAATGTAAGTGGAATTAAATGTCCTTCTTCAGTGATACCTAGACATGGTAGGAAGTTGGCTAACTGCTTAGTAAAGTCATAGTATTATATTATTATTATAATTTTTTATTACAGTTGTAAGCTGAAGACATATGTTGAGAGGCTATACATGTGTGTGAGCATTTAAATCAAAAAAACAAGAGTGGGAAGAATGGAAATCAGCAAATGAACAAAAGAAGAGGAGTATAGCCATAGTAAATGCAAAGTTGTGCCCTTTGTTATTAAAACACACAGCAGAGGTAGCTTTGCAGTTGTCCTCAAGAGTATGGTCACATACTGTGGGCTTGCTGCTACAGGTGGTGAGAATTCTTTTGCCTCCCCTGCTTGAACCTCCCCCCTGCCTGCTTGCTCCTAGTTTTAAGATAAGTTGGTTTAACTAGCTGATCAAGAAGGGGAAATAAATCAACTGTGTACTTTTCTGCTCTTTCATAGTTTCAGTTTATCCACTGTCAGATCATATGACTGTCAAAACCAGATGTACTGAGAGGGTGGCAGGAGCAGAAAGTCAGGGCATCTTGCTTTTGTCAGCAGCATGACCTTAGGTCAGCTTCAGTCACCAGGATAAGCTGTACCCTCGGCTGAGTTAAGGGCATAGGTGGGATAAGTGCACATGGTTTGTTATGATAATTTAACTTTTAGGCCTCTTCTGCTTGCTGTAACTTTGTATTTTTTGGTAAGTGCCAACATTTCTAAAAAGGACTCAAAAAAGCAACAAAGTCTCTGCCTTCATATAAGATAACTTTCACCCTAAAAATCAGTATTTCTCCCCATGGGTGAGTATGGACATTTAGACTGTTCTCTGAGGAGATCTTAGTGACCTGAAAAACTCCTTCTAGTTTGCCCTTTTGACAACAGGCTCACAGTGGTTTTATTAAAGGTCTTGTGCTTGTGAGGAGAATATTGCTGGACATATGAGACTCTTAAGTAGCAGAAGGTAACAGACTTGTGAGAGTAGGAACATAGATGCTGCTTCCCAGGCATTTGTGATCTAAGGAAAGGCAAAGAAGGTGGCAGTGTGTTGTGCTTCCTATCGAGGTGCTGTCTGGTTCTTTTTCAGCCTGGTCAGACTCCCCACACCTCAGCTCATTCCTTCTGCACCTCCAGTGTGTGCAGAGGTGGCAGGTGGTAGCTTTGACAGTGAGATTCAGTCTTTCGAGTTGGGTTTCTCGGGCCATGCAGTTTGTCCTCACAGAATCTTTCTTAAAGACAGCTAAATGGAGAGATCACCCTTCTAGTTCTGTTCATTGTTAGATGTCAAGCATCAGGTTTTGTTTAATTTCCGTTTGCATTCCACCTTTCGTTATACCAGAAAAGAGTTTTTCATGGGCTTTGAATAGTAGCAGTAGATTTATTGGTCTGGATGCATCTAATCTTCCCAGTGTTTGTTGACTGTTCATGAACAATGTTGAGCAATAGGTTGAAATGGATTTTTTGGTACCTGAATAATTCAGAGTGCCAGGCTCCTGATGAGACAGCATGATATTTAGAAAGGGGAAACTTAAGGCACAGTACAAATCTTTACCTCCTGAACAAAGAACAGCTGGTAGCAGAAGTAAACTGCTTTTAGCAGAAGTAAACTCTTTTCCTGTGCATGTAAACAGGAATTAACTTTGCCAGTGATTAATTGCTGCCACCAACTAAAAATGTTAAGAATTGTAGAAATTTGTCTTCTACTCCAGGCCCAGAAGAATGTTCTAGCCTGTGCTGATAACAATATCGGGTCTAGCAATGAATGAGGATCCTATATGTAACTTTGTGGAACTTGAATCCACCATATTAACAACCAAGGTCTGAATTTAGCAAATTCAGAGTCTATATATAAATAAAATGCATGGCCTAATGACAATAACAGGTCAATATGACAATCAGAAATACAACAGTAGTCGTCCTCTATTGCAGAGAATAATCCAGTCAAAAGAACATGTACACTGAAGTTTAGCAGGCTCAGCTTTAGTGCTAGGCTTACCGCGCTCTTCTGCTCATCTGCTGACTGCCTGTACTTCTTACTTTTCCTTTAACTACATACATTAACCTCCTTTAATTTAATTTTTAAAGACCTGAAGTTTAATGTGTACTACCTGCACAAGGTAAGTGATAGTGAGCTGGTTCTTCCTGACATACAAGAAAGTGCTAGTTATTCGCTCTCCGGTCTTACAGTGTTTGCTGAACACTATGGGAGGTGGGGAAGAATTGTACAGAAGCTGTTACAGCTGGTGCATGCTGCTGTATTCTGCTGAGGTCATTGTCTGGTGACAGTCCTAAAGGTCCTTGTATTACAGTGGCTTTGTACTATTTTGCTTATGCAAGGGCTTGTATCTTCCTCTCTTTGTGGTCAGTGGGCTAGGACAAAGATGATGAGGAAGCAAGAGGAGGCATCTAGTGTGAGATACTTTTTCTTGAAGCTCTGTAATTATCTTACATGCATAACATACATGCCTGTGTTGATTTCATCAATATATTAATGTCATGAATATTTGGGATTGATGTGATGTTCATTGGAAAAGAAGGAAAAGGTCATGGTGATAGTACTATATAAAGCACAGGAATAGCATGTCCCATTTTTCATCTCCTTGTACTTAAATAATTTCAAATATAAATTTCTATAAAAATACATTCTCCATACTGATACTGCAGTATGTTGGACCAGTTCCTTTCTATATGAATGCCAACATTTGAGAATGCTAGATCTGAAAAAGCCTTGTACAAACTACACTGAATAACAGAGTATATAATAATAATGAGGCAACATACATGATGTTCTCCCAAGTGAAAATGATAATGAATGCTCAATAAAACAATTTTGGCTGCCTGTTAGAAATCCAAATTACCAGTGGGCAAAGCTACCTTTATAAAGTGGTTTCATTGGTTCCTGCAAATCCATCACAGAAATGGTTTCTCAGAAGATATCTGCTGCAGTAGCATGCCCAGCCTATTCTACTTAGAGGCCTTGGGTTGTACCCTTTGAAAAGGATGCAGTAGTCAGTGGGAATGCAGGATGGAAGTATTGAAGAGGTACCAAGAGTGTTGGGTTAGACACAGGTCTAAGGTTAGGATCAAGTATTTGTGGAGCTGGAATACACAGGAGACTTTAGGATATACAGGGAAGCATATAGAAGCTGTATAGGCAGATGCTTCTTTCTGTCACTCTTCAGCAGAAAACATTATGATTATGCTTATTTTCAATTGGGCTCTGTAAGCCCAGGCCTGGGGTAAGAGTATATAGAAGACATGAATGGGGAATGACTTTCAGCTGAGTATAAAGGAGAAGGATTGGAGTTAAAGTAGCTGCAGTGTTTCAGGGCAGAAGTGGTGCTAGGGTTATGAGCATTCAGGAGGGAAAGAAACTCGACATGAGAGTATTTTCTTGCACACAAAGCTACTATTTTCCTTACTATTTTAATCAAATGGAAGGGAATCAAAATTTTTTTATTTGATTACTGAAATGAAGTCATTCAAATGAGATCTGTCCTCAAAGGACAAGGGCTCACAATCACAATAAACACGAAGAATACTTTAGCTCAGATTTACTCAGTAAATTTTTGTCTACCAGGATAGTTTCAGATCCCCTTACATTTTCTAATTTTCCCATCTCTCTTTTCCTACCCATTTTGTTATCCCAAAATATATCTTCCCAATAATATTTTTCCACCTTCTAGACCTATAGAGTATAGTAGTTTTCTGAAAGAGAAGATCCTGATGCTGAAGCACAATAATTATATTCAAGTAGTGTTCTCTTGTAGCTGCAGGCTTCTGTGTCTCCTGACTAGCAGTAACTCCATTGTGAAATACTGTGCACAATAGAACGGGGGAGTGAAGTGATGCAGAGCAAGGGTTTGATTCCAAGGGTGTAGTGTATGTTGGCAACTTCTGGGGCTGGTCCCAGATCAAGGAATAGTCCTGTGAAAAGCACTGGATGGATTTTAAGAATGTTTATTCTAAATCAGATGTCACTTTTCCACTCTGTTTTTACCAAGATTAGCAGATGCTTTCTTTCCAGGAATATAGCCTAGACAATCTGGTGTTTTCTAGGGGAAGTTGTAATTACATTAAGTTTTATAAATACCTTAAATGATCATAGTATTTCAATATTTCATTTAAATGATTGTAAGGAAAATTACTATCATTGCTTTCAGTGAGCTTTTACAAACTCTGACTTGCAAGGAATTATTCTGGACCTCAGCAAAAGGTGACACATCCCGTGTTTGTGGACTAAATATTGTCACATTGTCTTTTTCCTCACTTGTTTTTGAAGTTGTTGGGTGGCAGTGTTCAGGGCCAGTGTAAGGTGTCCCTGCTTATGGCAGGGGGGTTGGGACTAGATGATCTTAAGGTCCTTTCCAGCCCTAACTATTCTATGATTCTAAGGCTATAGGAAGTGTGGAAAAAATGAAAGAACATAGATATCACTTATCTAAATGATGTTTTATAAAACGTTTTTAACTAGACAAATTGAAATTCATCTAGTTAGAAACATTGCAGCAAAACAGTCTGATGTTAGTACAAAGAGAACAGCAGATGATACCAATTGTCCAACTATCCATAGCAATTTGTAAATAATTCTCTTTATGCTACCAGAGAACGAATCATGATGGAAATGTAATTTAAAAAAGCAAAACAAGAAACAAGATTTCAAATAAAATCTTACATGAAAGCCAGAGATCATGCTGCTTTTCTGTGAAAATTAGCAATGCCATTCTTTCTTATGCCATTTCTTATGAATGTGTTCTTATTGCTGTCTTAAGTAAATGTTAGCCAAAGTCAACTTCAGCTTTCCCAATGAGAAGTGATTCTTATTAGTGGTGAAGCAGTGTGATATAAGCCTTAGCCAAGAAACCTTGCTGTCTTTAACCACATGGCTTCATCCCAAAGATAGGGATGAAGCCCCTGCATTGTCCACCCCTCCCCCCATTACATGGGTGCTGCTGTGACTGGACACGGTGTTGTGAGGCTGATTTTTGCTTTTCTTGCTCTGCGTCAGCTCTTTTGGCTGCTTGCTATTGAAGTATCACATATTAGTTTTGACTGAAAAGGACCTCTGTGGCTCACCTGGTCCAAAATCCTACTCAAAGTAGGGCCAATTGCTCAGGACCTTGTCCTGCTCAGTGTCAAAAGCTTCCAAGGACAGGTATTTCCCACACTCTGCAGTTTAACCAGTTCCAGTGCTTGATCACTCAGTTTGCCTTTTTCCCTCTTAAATCTAACCAGAATTTGTCTTGCTGTAACATGAGATTGTGACCTCTTGTTCTTCCATTGTGCATCTGTGAGAAATGTCTGACTCCATCTGTATTTCCCTTTTTAGGGACCAGAAGACTGCAACTAGATACCCCGGTAATCTTTTTTTTTTTTCCTGAAGCTGAAGAATCCCAGCTTCCTCATCTGTTCCTCATGTGCTCCGTCACCATTTTGTTGTCCCTCCTTGGATTCTCTTCTGTTTATCAGTATTTCTTTTGTATTTGAAGGCTTGAATATGAGTACACAACTTGAAATGCAGTTTTAAAAATGATGACTGATGGGAGTGACTATTGCCTTCTAAACCACTGGCTATGCTTTTGCTAATGCATAAACAATACATTAGCAGTTAGCAATCACTCTTGCATAGGTACACTGCTGATTCACATTCAATTACTTGTTCACCAGACTCCCACTTTCCTTTCTTAAAGAGTGCTACATGGCCTATCAGTCCCCAGCTGGAACTATTTTTTCCTACATGCAAGACTTTGGATTGGCCTTGATGACATTCACAAGGGTGCTGTCAACTCATAGCTTTGGCTAGTCAAGGCTCCACTGAAGGGCAGCCCAGCCCACTAGTGTACAAAGAGTTTGACTTGGCCAAGCTTAGGTAAATGAGTTATAAGCAAAGCACTTCAGTTTGCTGTTCCAAGGGCTTCCTTGAAGGACAAAGCTGTGTCTTTCAGAGATCTGGTGTGAGTGAAATTTTGGCCTCTGCCTTTTTCCACTGGCTCCACACTTTGTGGGGTTGCCTTGATGTTCCCTTTAGCTCATTCAGCCTTTGCCTTTTTGTACTTTCTGGGGAGTTTTTGAATCATTACTATAACTTACTGATCTTGAAGCTAATATTCCCTGCCTTTCTGGCTTCTTACAGATTTAATCAATGACATCAAAAGGGGGGCTTTATGTTTGTACGTCACTGAACTCTTTCTTCAGGGATCAATGGCATTAAGGAGTTACTGCATTTAGATTTGAGTCCAAAAAGGATCAGTTTGACAAGCAGTTGCTGGCAGGGGTTGGACTCAGCATAAAAGGAAGGTTAGCTGACTTTGACCTTTGTGTTTAAAGCATTAGCTGATATTTAGAGCCTCATGTTTGTGTCTTTTCTCAGCTTGAGGTAGTTCAGTCCTGCCACTCAAGAGTCAATATATTTATTTATTTATTTAACTCCCAAGCCCAAGATGATCTGGACAAAGTATGCTTCTGCTTTTCTGCTAAAGGTGTCCTGAAATTTTTTGGGTTATGTTAGAGCATTACTCTGCCTAGAAGTTCAGGTGGAAAAAAAAGGTATCTTCCATTCAGGTCCTTGATACCTTTTTTCGTGGCTTATATTGAGAGGTAACAAAATCGTACCACACAAAATAAACATTTTTCATGAACTGGAAGACATTCAATCATAAATATTTTAAAGTTTGAAGTCCCAGACTGAGTAATGTCAATAGGAGTGCTTACAGAAACTCCTCAAGATTTTAAAATGGGGTTTATTTGCAAATGGTAGGCAGTTATATTATTTATTATGAATTAAAGCTCTACCAATATCACTTCCGGTTTGTTATTTCTGAAGAGAAAGTAGTGTTTTTTGCATGCTTTTGCACAATCATGCACAATCTGTGTGTCCCTTTTGATGTATATGTTTTATAAAAATGTAATTTATTGGAAAAAAAGGGTTGTGTCTCTGCTGAATCAGTACTCCATATTGGATTAATTTAGACATGTCTTTTAAAAGAAGTCATATTGTTTTACATGCTTTTGATTAAATGGCCTGTAGAATCAAAACATCCCATTTGCTGGACCCTAAAAAATTTGTAATTAAGAACTTAACCAATATTTACTGAAGGTGACAAATTTCAGGAATTAATGCTGCTGAATGGTTTTTTTTAACTGACAATAAGAAACCAAGTATTGCATCAAAAGGCACCTTATTTGTGCTCGGTGAGGACTATGAGGGTGACTAGTGTAAGTTGCTCATAATACATCTGATGGAGTTAATGCACAAACAAGTTATAAAACCATCAAAACAAGACTCAAAAGAGTATTTTTTCAATTGTCAAAAGAAGAGTTAATACATTGTTAGCTATGAGCCAATCTCTGTTTTCATAAGTTGTGGTATAGAGTGGAAGTACACAACATGCGGAAGCTGATTATCTTAGGTACTGAAAAAGCATTTGTATGTTGATTTGAATGTTAAAATACTAACTTGAGAAATAATTCATGGGTAACACTGCAAATAACTCTTATAGTCTGATTTTTCTAAATTTGTTTTCTGTTGTGATCTCAGTTAATTATGTTCTTAGTTGTTTTTCATGTGTGTGGTTGAACACACCATTCAGGGTTTATTAAATCAAATTCACACAAGTGATAACAGCACAGTGAAGAAAGCAGTGGGCAAATTTTTGGTTTTCCTTCGCTCAGCAGAGTTTTGTTATCATAGTGAATTTAAAGCATGAGGAGTTCTGAAATCTGGAGGTGTAGTTGTTTTGTCATATCTGCTTCTAACTGATATCTGTTGAAAAATTCTGGTAAGCTGAGCTGAAAGAAGTGATTAGGCTTTTGTGGTAAAGGGAGACATGCGACAGTTTTTCCCCCAACTCAGGCAAGTATTTGCATGCTAACACGCCGTATGCCACCCAAATCCATGTTAATATTGTGCATTTTATGATTAATACATATCTTTGCTTGTCTTTCTTCTGTGGTGTGGGTGTGAGTCTCCTATCTTCCAACTCGTATAGTAGCTTAAACTACATTTTGAGCACACTCAAAGCTGGTGCTCGATCACCCTCCCATCAGTTGGCACCTAGCAGTGTAAGTAAGAGGCAGTGGGAAAATCTATCCTTGTTTGTTCCACTGGTTTTACTGTTGCTAAGGAATACAGTCTCTATTGCGCTTGAGGAATGGGTTGTTCCATGGTTTCATGAACTGGCACCTGAGATGTTATTTATCACCATGTGTTTCTTAGCTCAGCAAGTTGACTTGCACTTCCAGCTCCATTTTCTGGAGAGATTGGTGGGTTTTTTGTAGAGTTTGTTTGCTGTTTTTATTTTGATGTGAGGGTTGTTTTTTTTTCTCTTTGTGGTGTGGGGTTTTGGGTTTTTGATTTTTTTTTTTTTTTTTTTTTTTTTTT
>NDXB01020997.1:104680-138887 GCA_002631895.1 Agapornis roseicollis
TTTTTTTTTTTTTTTTTTGCTTTTGTTTGTTTTGATTTTCTGTTTGCTTGTGGTTTTCTTTTTTACAATTAATATGTAGATGACTACCGGTAAACTGTCATTCTTGAAGCTGAGATACAGGGTGTTTGAAAAGAGCATCTGCTTTGGATTGCTGTATTTTCATTCACCCTCAAAGCAGAGCAGTCAAATGCTGCAGGAAAATCCGTGATAGCCAGCAAGACTGTTGTCCTTTTCCTTCCTCTGTCCCTGCGCCTGCATGCACATGCTAACGCACATACACATCCTGATTTGCCAAAGTGGAAAACATGGTGTGAAGTCTTTTCTTCCACTTTAGTTGAGGTCAGCAGATTTACATTTGAAGAACTGTAAATAAAAGCTGTGAGTTCTCAGCTTGCTTTACCTGTAGTGGGAGCCACTGACATAAAGTCTTCTCACTGGCCTGTGGAAGGGTAGCAGCCAGGTCATGATTTCTAACCACAGCCTAAGTGGAAGATGTTTTTCTTGGTGCTACTGTGCCATCTGGTCTACAGCACTGGACTGCATCTGCTCTTGTATTTTCTCAAAGACTTGAAATCCTAATACAGGCTTGCTGCTGGTTTTGAAATAAACATTATGTCTCCCTCCTGCACCAACACTTTCTACAGCTCTCATTTTTTACGCAGTTTTAGGTAACCAACAGAAAACCTATTTAGTTCTCTCATGCTGCACAACAAGTTTGTACCTGAAGATATAATGACAGTAAGCTGTTTTCTCCCTTTGAGGCACTCTGACTGTTGTATTTAAGACAGACATTTGAAATCTACTAAGGTATTCAGACCACTGGCTAATTTTGAGTACAGTTTCCTTCGGCAGGGTCTCTGTCAATTTAATATTTCACCTGGTCAGCACATGCATATTTTTCCTTCCATTTGTTGCCTAAAAATTGCAAGAAAATTTTCTCTCATTCACACAATTTCTTTTACTTTTATGATGCCATAGTAAGAAATAACATTGATTCAGAGCTGTAAAAATTACTTGTTTTGTTTTTTTATTTGACACCGTAGTGTAAGCTGTGCTTGATGAAATGATTAAAATCATCCTGTTAGCATTTTACACCATTTCAACCTGTTAGGATTGTGGGTGACAATCAGTACTTACTTTGCAAAAGGATGTCAAAAATCTGTCCAGTTCCCTGTGCAATGTTAAAGCAATTTAGTTCTGTTGGAATACTTAGTGCAACAGAAAGGAGGCTGTCTCAAAGAGCTTGATATTTGCACAATTCTCTTGAGTGAGTGTAGGAAAAATCATGAAGATTTCTAAGGCAGGGAGGTCTTCGTAGACAGATGGAAAAAATAATCTGTTTGTCTATCCAGCTACTAAAGTATTCTGAGGGTTTTCTGCTATGATGATTCAGTAGGCTTTAGTTAAGCCACTTCTAGTAGGGTTTAGACGGGTCAAAAAAGTCAATTTACATTCGCGCATATGTGCTTTGCCTTCAGGGTAGCTGTGCCTAGCAGAGCATTAGGTGCCAAACTAATTGGTGAGATGCCAGATATAACCACAGTGTGAAGGTATCTGGACAAATGGCAGAGGGTTTGGTGGTTTGGAACTTCTTCATGGTGCATCAGTGAGATTTCTGTAGAGTTTGGTAATACACAGCCATCAGGAATTACTAGTTCAGTGAGACATGTCTGTGGGAGTTCATGTTACGAAGGAGAATAGCTTGCACAGAAACAAAAAAGTCTGTTTTTTATGACTTTGGGTGGCAAGCAGGCAAGGAGTTGAAGAACAAATGGGGTTGTTGTGAGTGTGTTACAAGCATATACATTTAACAAACTAAAATAAGGTAACTAAGGAAGACACTTGGGATGACTTAATCATGCTGAGATGGACAAGCTAGCAGGTCTTAGCTTCTAGTATGGATTGTTTGCAGTTTCCAGACTTGCTTTTAAACCTCTTGGAGGTTAATCAGGGGCTGAATTCAGGTTTGATCTATGCACTCTGTGGGCATTTCGCCTGCTTACAGCACAGCTCTATTTCACTTTTGTCCCACATGTCCTATTTTTTCTGAAGCATAAGGAGGGGAACCCCCAAGGATTGATACGTCAAGGTGAGTAATACCCTGCTCTTGGCAACCTTAATTAAGATTCTCTGTAGGTGTTCCAAAGGGGAAGATTATTGGTCATTCTGCTTGCCCCATACTATGCTATTGAATGTGAGTGTGGAGGATTTATTTGTCAGTCTGCTAGCCTGTCTTGGTGCTGCAAAAGAACAGCTCTTTGCTAACTGGGTTGCAATTTGCAGCATGAAGGCAATATTTTTCTTGCATAGCTTTAAAGACAGAAAATGTGACAGGACCACTAGTCAGAGAGATCTACCATTCTGTGTTTCTGAAGTGGTTCTTGCTCTCTACTAATTTGTTTCCTGGAATATAAAAACCAACTAGGTAAAAGTGAGCCTTTATATAAGGAAAACTTAAGTTGGACAAGTTACTAAAGAGAAAGCTTAAAGAAATACCTCCAAAACCCCTGCCTGTAGGGTTCATGAAGTTTGAATCAGTTTGAAACATATCTCCATTCCAATATCTCCCTGTATTTCCAGGGCTGCTCCTTTTTCTTTCCTTTTCCTCTGAGGCTTATGAGTCTGCTCCCTGTTGCTGACTCAGGTTTGTGTTAGTCTGCTGGTTCCTTTTTGGAGCCTCTCTACCACTATCTGCCTTCCTGCCCTGTTCTGCACACAGGAAGTGCTGTGTGTGTGTCAAATGGGTGGTACATCATTTTGGCACAATGCTGTCATTCACAGTGGCACAATTTGTCACGGTGGGTTTGAACCAGGAGCACATTCAGCACCTCAGATTTTTACTGTTCAGAAAAGTCCCTCTTTTCCAAAATGTTTTCAGAAGTGAGAAGTTCTTTGGACCATGTAGTTCTCCTGTGAATAATGGAGTTTATTGTGACAATTTCACTACATAAAATATGGTGGCCAATGGGATCAGGAGAAAGTTTGAGTGCTGTAGCCACTACAGGCAAATTCCATCTACTGCAGAAACCCAGTGTCAGGCATAACTAAGGCAAGGCAGAAATACTTGGATGTTGAGGGTTTTTGGTACCTGCTGACTGTGAAGAACTGTACCTACTCACACCCTGAATGTCATGCCATCTGGGTAGTGGTTAAAATGAAATTGTATTCTCTCCATACTGTTTACCTGTGCTGTTATTCATTCTTACCTGTTTCCAGCCTGAGACTTACATAAAATGGTTATGTGTTACCTTAAGCCAAATTAAAATGTACCATGAATTCATTTGGCTTTTATGGGCTGACTTAAATGGTAGCCTACTCAAATGATCCCACATTATTCCTCCTTAGGTAAATAAGCTTAGCAGAGTTTTATTGAATATAGACAGTTCAGCTGTTTTACATCAAAGTAAGACTTTAATTAAAAATCATAGACGTGATGAAGACCTTTGGGTCAAGAAATATCCCTTTACTATTATTAATTCATTAAGCTCCTTTTACTCTCTTAATTTATCAGAATCCTAATGTTCTTCTGACCTGTGTCTGTATTTCCAAATATTTTGCTGGGGAATTAAAGAAGATTTATAAACAATATGACTTCAGAAAAAGCCACGGTGGGTGCACCTTATACCACTTGGCACTCATCATTAAGAAAGTTTCCTTTCAAGAATTTTTAATCTGTTTTTCAAAAAGTACCAGATACTTTCTGATGTTTTATTAAAATTCAAATATATTCTCAAGACAGCTGCAAACATCCTGTGATAGCTTAAGAGCTGTTCGCTCATCACCCCTCCCCTTCCATCCTTCTCCGGGCAGCACAGGGAAGAGAATCAAAAGAATGTAAAACCCACAGGTTGAGATAAGAACAATTTAATAACTGAAGTACTATACAATACTAATGCTGTGATACTACTACTAAGGGGAATAACAAGGAGAGAGATAGAAAATGAAAGCAGAAAAGGGCAAAAAAAACCCAGTAAATACAAGTGATGCACAATACAATTTCTCACCATCAGCTGACCGATGCCCAGGCTAACCTGAGCAGTGATTTGGGCCTTCCAGGTAACTCCCCCCAGTTTACATACTGTGCATGATGTGCTCTGGTATGTAATACCCCTTTGGCTAGTTTGGGTCAGGTGCCCTGTCTGTGCTTCCTTCTGGCTTCTTGTGCCCCTCCTTAGTGGCAGAGCATGAGAGACTGAAAAGTCCTTGATCAGGGTAAGTGCTACTTAACACACCGATGTTTCAGTTGTTGCTGTTAGCATTATTCTCAGACTAAAGCCAAAACACAACACTGCATCAACTTCTAGGAAGAAAATTAACTATCCAAGTCAAAACCAGGCCAGTATCTACCCCTTATTCCACACCGCATCATGCTAGGTCCTACACTTCCCACCATCACCTTTCCTGTCTTTTATCATGAAAGATTCCTTTTTCTTTTCTTTAAACCTTTATAAAACTAAAGTCTGTTTCAGGAGCAAGCAGGTAATAGGAAAGAAAGAATTCATACACCAGGCTTCCCTAACAACTGATTCTTGCTGATTGCTGAGGGCCAAGCAGTTTTTCAAAATACCATTGCACTCCTATCTTGGTTTCAATTGCAGCTTATTACTGGAGAGTGGGGTGCCAGGCATGCTCTGATGTATATTGCTTTTCCTTCAAATGTTTCACACTGCTACACTTCCATTTTCTTCCATCTACAAAAGCTTCCTGATTTTTGTTTATAATTTTTGATTCTCTCCCTCTATAGTCTCTTATTTCAGTCCCAACTTCTGTTTGCTGCAAAGAGCACAGCTGCTGTTAAAAGCAGTTTCACACTTTCAGTATGCAACTATTTTCAGCGTGCTGAGAAAAAGCAAGCCAACAGCTCAGAGTTGGTGACCCTTCCCTGCAGGAGGTGATGTTTCCTTCTCCAAAAATGACCTTAGTAAAACCCCAGTCCTCCTAGTAAGTGCATAACCAATACTAGACATGGAAAAGGAACACACTGGAAAAATATCAACTTCTTGAAGATAGTTTCAAAAAATCTATTTTACTAAACATAGAATGAAGTTCTTCTGTATTAAGTTTTGATTTATTATTTTTGATTGTTCATGCTGAAAGTCATATCTTTTGCAGTGCTCATACGCCAGATCTGGGAAAACCAGATACCATGTTTAAATGACGCATCTTTCCACTTTTGTGACTTATTCCTTATATTCTAAAAAGTACAGAGAATGCAATGAGAGTGAATTTAATTACAATAGTCCAACAGAGTGTGATTATGAAAACATAGGCTATTTATGGTAGTGTAAGAATAAATGGTAATAAATGAAGAGAAGAAAAAGATGAGGGAAGTACAAAATTGAACTGACATTAGTGACTGTGTTGAGCCTGTGAAAATTATCTTCCTTAGCTCTTAATTTTGTACTTGAGTTGCAACTGGCAAATGCCTTGTAAAACGACTACAGCACAGGTCTTTAGGAGTGAGGGGCAACAAAATAGTAAGTAGTTTGTAACAAGAAATTCAAGTGATAATGATCTTGGGACTCAAGTGCCTGAAACAATTAGCGACTTTGAGGTTGCCTAAATGCAAACCCACAACTGATTTCCTTGGGGAATTTTAAAAAGCCTTTTGATGGAAATAAAGAACAGGGATATTTTCCTCGTGTGTTGAGTAATTAAAACTAATTATTTGTTTTGTTAGAAATCATTGTAAAGTTGAACTTCTTTAGTAGAAAAATTGGAAAACCTGGAGAAACCTGAGCCAGCTTATATTCTCAATAACAGGACATGTTATCTGTTTTGTAAGCATCTTTAAATATATTTTCCTACACTATACCTCTGAACTTTTCTGTTTTCCCATAATTCCACTTATTTCCATGAAAGGTGTTAACCATGGAGCAGTATAGATTATGTAGGAAGGAAGAAGCAGAAGCAAGCAAGGCATTGGTCTCCCAGTTAATGCTCAATCTAGCAAAATATCTGATAAGTGCTTTTTACTTATTTATGGCATAAAACAGAATGTCTGCATACAGCTGTAAGGATACTTGGAAAAACCTCTAATTCAGGATAGCATTGTGTGTGTGAACATTCATTCATTTTAACCAACACTGTTGATTAGAAAACATCTGTAAAACCGTCTTGTGTAGTACTACTGGATTGTTGCAGAACTGAATGAGTTAAATAAAATTATCGGTATGTTGTGGGTGAGGAAATAACTGTGTGGATGTTACAAAATATCCTCTGGCCCAAGAATATTTCAGTCAACACCAATTTGATTCTGGCTAATGATGGGTCCAGCTGCAGAATAATCCAGCAGAACTCAGTAGCTTATGCTGTGGGATCTAACTAATTGCTTATATTGCACAATAGGATCTCTCTAAGGCTCAAATGTTAGTTTTCCATTAGCAATTCAGAATGAGATGTTAATGTTTTGAATTCATGTTCACCTTCTAAAAGACATCCTGGCTAGTGTTACCTGAAATACAAATTTCATTGCTGTGCAGCCCTTGAACAACTCCTGCATTTGATCAGTGATACAGCCAGAAAAAAGCATGTAGTACACCCTACCTAAAATTACTCAGGTGTGGGATCCTCTCTGGGCTGTAGGTGAACATCTGCTCACTGTGGTCCTCCATGAGCTTCAGGGGCACAGCCTGCCTCACCATGGTCTTCACTATGGCCTGCAGGGTAGTCTCTGCTCTGGCACCAAGAGCAACTCATCCTACTTCATTGTCCTTAGTGTTCGCAGGGCTGTTCCTCTTTATGGTAAGACACCAACTTCCAAGCTGAATACAAGTTTACTGTGAAAAGAAGAGTCAATTTGATCTTTGCTATTAGTGCATATTTATTCCTGGTGGAAACTTAGGCAGAGTCAGTTTTGATTACACAGGTTTTATCCATTTGCTACACTCCAACTCCATTTCATATCGGAGTTCTTAAATTAGAATCATCCAGTGTAAATGTTATATATACTTAAAGAAAAAGTAATGAGACAGAAAATATAAGTCATGTAAACTAAAAAAAAAAATAAATGGGGGAAAAATGTAGAAAAATGTATACTTCTCTTATAAGCAGAGTCTGGAAACAAAGAAGCTGAGACTTCATGACAAGTTTAGACAGTCTGTAAGGAAGTGAGGTGATAGGAGAGTGAGTAGTCACCCCTGCTGTGGAGTCAGTGACTTAACAGGTAAGTGACACCTGAGGCAGAATACAAGCTGTTAAATGGGATGCCAAGCACAACTGCCTTAGCTGTAGCACTCTGTCAACTATTCCCTGTACAGCAGGCAGGATCAGATAGACAGGTTGCTAGGTCTAAAAGTGGGTCAAGCATTGTCAAGGTGAGAGGGTTAATTTACTGGGAAATATTTCACTGAATTAAGTCCTCCTCTGTAGTGTCCAATCCTTCTAAACCCAAACAAAATCTCATTGCTAGTGGTTAAAATTCAAAAATGATAGAGAAATTGTATACAAAAGAGCCCACAGTTTGGAATAAGTTAACTTTAGTTTAAAGATACGAAGTTTGGTGTAGTAGTTGGAGGGGCTCATATTTGTTTGTGTTTTTCAAATACAGACACAGGAACTCCTACAGTGTTTCAGACCAGACTTGATGCAAATAGTCAGTGTTATCCTGGAACAGTATATTGTTGGGACAGGGCAAGTTTTTAATCCACCTTCCCCAGAACACTGTCTGAGCCACCATTAATCTCAGATTCAGGGATATCCTGAGAAAATCACTGTATCCTTATTAAGAAGTTTTGACTCAGTTTTGATCTATGAACTAGTCCGATTTCTTTTCATGCATTTGTGAACTTTTTAACATTTGTAACATCCCCGAGTAAGATGTTTGACACCTACTTTGTGTACCGTGAAGAAATTTAGAATGAATTAAAGAAATGTTTTGTCTTTCAGTGGGTAACTGATGCCACAAATGTTGTGGTTGTCAAAATGGTGGTTCCAAGAGCAGTTGTACAAACTCATGGAAAGAAAATCTAGTTGCAGCAATACAAAACAAACAGACAAAAGTAAAAATTGCTGGCTTTGAAAGTACCTGTGCTGCAGGTACTTGCAAACAGAGAGGATACCTCAGGGGAAGAATGTTTTGCCTATAAAACCAGGTAGAGGGTGTTAACCTGATTGACTATTATTGTAGCTTAGAGCAATTGTCCATATGTTCTTCACCAAATTGTCTGAATTGCTTGATGACTTTAAAGAAGTGAATGAAAATAAGCAATAATAATTAAAAAAAAATTGATGTTCTTTTGTCTCCTTTCAAACTGATAATCCAATATAGAGTTAGTTCTTAAGCAAGACTTTGCAGAGGATGCGAATAAGGCTTTGTACTTATGTTCTTGCTGTTCAAGTCTCAGCAATATATTTATGAGCACTTGCTTCTCTTTGTGATGATATTCAGTGCAGAGTGATGCTGAAAGTTTGAAGTTTGAGATTTCGCTATGCAGATGACAGGTGTCGGTGATACCCTGTCATCATAAAGGATCTCTGACTTCAGTAGTCAGTAGCTCAATAGATAGCAAAATTGATCCTCAGGTTTACATTTACTCAGATAAGGAAGTTGTGCCTGGATATAGCTAACTGAGAAACAGCTGAGCATAGCTATCCAACAGCTGGATGTCTTACTACAATCATGCATCTTACCAGTGCATCCGCTCCCAATAGCTCTCATTGCTATGTGAATCTAACACGATCAGTTAAGTTGCAAGTATCTGCTCTTCTGCTAGTCCTGTAATTAGTCAAATGTGCCAGTGTTACAGGAATCAGCAAAGCTTTATCTATGAGGCCCATAGGAATTTCCATTCTGTGCACTGTTTTGCTTATGGCCATGAGAGGTTTGAATTCACACCCTGGAATGAGTACACACCCTGCCAGACCACCTTTCTGCCAGACAGAAGCCCCCATGAGTCAGTTCTGCTGCTTTTTCTGACTTCAGTGATGCGTGTCCTTCACATGGGACGTCCTTTCTCTCCACTGCAGAGGGCCTTTAGATACAGTGGAGAAGGTCTCTTATGTATTCAGCTGCTGCGCTGTTCTCTGCAGAAAGGTCTTTTGTCCTTGTGCAACCCTTATGCTTCAGGCAGTACTTCCTCCTTGTGTATCCACATCCTTGGTGGAGGATGATAGGTTTTTTATTTGTCCATCTGAAGAGGATACAGTTCAGTCCCCAAGCTCATTAGGCTGCTCTCCTATGTAGCAGTTCATCTGGCTATTTTTGTTAGTTAAAATAAGTGGTTCATTTTCCTTGGAAATGAAAACTATGCCTTTGTCAGGTGCCACCTGTGATTTTAAGGTCTGTTGCAGTGAGAGGCAGGACCTTTCACAGACCTTTGCTTGGTGATTTGCTGATATTTCTCCTTGTGAACTGTTCATATAATCTGTATCAAGTCAGTGTGTGAAGCCATGCATTTAATGTAATTATTTCTTTAATATGTATGTTTGCTATTTATATGTGGCTTATTACCAGCTTTGGGCTGAGAATAAGCACAGCAATTAATATGTTTGGGGTAAGTAGTTTTAAGCCCCTTCCTCTTAAGAAAATTGTAGAATGTACCAAATCACATGTGTCTGAAATTCCAGTTATGCTGAAACTAAATTTCTCCAGTGAAAGGTATTGCAGCCATCCTCAGCGTTCCAATGTGCAGTCAAGATCAGCAGCACAGCATGGCTATCTGTGTTTATTATATGAGTTGAAAGTGAGCTGGCTGCAGTTCAGCTCAGTAAAATAGAGATGTTGACGACAATTTAGGTGAGAGAAAAACTAACTAACAAAAGCAGTGTTGGCTCATTCTGGTGATATTTTTTATTATTTGAGTTTGTCTTTTTATGATGGATTCTTTCTCCTTCATTGCCCTTAGTTGTGCTCCAGTTAATAAGCCAGTCAGTCAGCTTCTTGTCATCCACATGTGGCTGGGACTTTCTACTTTCTAGTCTGTGCTTTTTAATGTGGATTTTGGTTCTTATGCAGTCTTTTGTTGCACTGTAACTAGATTGCTGCATAGTGTTGTTAGTGGACCTAGTTGTAGTCACTTCTTGACAGTTCAGGAATTTGTTTGGTGGGTATAGGGTGGGAATTTCAATGGTGTGTGTTGCCCTCTGTTGTGGTTTAAACCCAACCAACCACACAGCTCGTTCACTCGCTCAACCTCCCCTTTCTTGCCCTCCCCTGCTTGCAGAGAGATGGGGGGAGAATCAAAAGAATGCAAATCCCACAGGTTGAGATAAGAACAGTTTAGTAACTAAGGTATAACACAAATCACTACTGCTACCACCAATAATAATAATAATAAAGGAAAAGAATACAGCATCTCATCAACCACCGACAGATAACTCACAACACCCCACCAACCGAGTGCTGACCGACCACCTCTGCCAACCACCCCGAGAGAACTAGTTCTTCCGGATCACTCCCAGTTACTTCCTGGGCATGATGTGCTATGGTATGGAATACCTCTTTGGTCAGTTTGGTCCTGTCAGTACAGTCCTGTCCCTCCTTCCTCCCGGCTTCCCCTCCTCCCCAGCAGAGCATGAGGCTCACAAAGTCCTTGGTCAGGGCAAACATTGCTCAACAACAACCAAAAACATCGGCCTTATCAGCCTTGTTCCTGGGTTAAGTCAAAACACCAGCTACTAAAGAGAAGAAAAACTGACTGCAACTGCTGAACCCAGGACACCCTCTTTTAGGATTAAATATGTAGGATTTGGTGGTAGATCATGAGCAGCAATAGTGGCCTTCTGTGATCTCTGAAAAAGTAAAGTTGGTAAAATGGCTTGTTAAAAGTTCACTATGTTCCTCAGACTAGAGGCAGGAAGAAACCTTTGCTAACTGCTTGTGGGTCTGCCTTGGTATGGCTATTATTTCTATTTGAATGTTTAGATTTTAATGCTTGCAACAAACTGTTCTGTTCTTGCAGGTAATGTTAAACAAACGTGAAAGTCTGCTTTCTCCCATCTTTCTCATTTTTGCTTTGTTTCTGTCCCATTGTGGCTAGCCACAGTATTGAGTTCTTTTATCTCTGACATATTTTTGACTACTTTGGCAGTTCTGCTCAAGGAGCAAACTGAGTCCTGTACTCATTTCTGGTGGTCTAAAAGGGAGGGAGATAAGCATAATCAGGAAGAATGTACAAACATGAAAACACGGTAGGCTTTTAACTGAATCCCACTGAAGAGAAACCCATGTGTTATTTTGTGTTCTTTGGATTGATCAATGACGTACCTCAGTGGTGTGAATCTATCACTCTGGGAGAGATATATAAAGCTTTCAGCACACCTTCCCATGAGACTTGCTGTGTGATTGAGAAGGATTGTTCTTATGCAGGTGTCTTCATAAGTATAAATAAATACATAGGAAAGATAAAACTTATAATAGCAGTTCTGGACCTCCCAATGGATTGACCCACTGGGATCTGTAACTGCATAAGTTTATTGCAGTGAGAAGGCAAATAGTAGTTAAAAATGCATCAGTCTTTTGTGATGATGAATTTTAGTATGAATTTTTACTTCTGATAATAGACCATATGTCTTTATTGTTTATTGTAGAACACACAATTTTATTTCTTCATCAATTTTACGCATGTAGCCCTTCAGGGGTTCAAGCTTCTGGCTTTTATTTTGCTATTGGCATCTCCCTTATTTCATATAGGATTTGTGTTCTTAAACTGTTAGTGATACATTTAAAATATGTGGCATAAAATTGGCTAATTGTCAGTTAAGTTCAGATACTTAAAGCTCTTGTGTCCTTAGCTGCTTATAAAAGTATAGAAGAATTTGAATATTCTAGCTGCTCTTGAATAAACTGATCTTTAGTTAGGGGGTGGAAGAGAAAGAATGGAGGTGTTGCTTGTTGCAGCAATCACAGTCTTAATTCCTTCATAATGTGAGTTTGCCACCAATCTGTCAGATTGACAAGGGACCCTCTGCCATACCAAATGTTCTGAGGGGTTTTTATTTATTTATTTATTTATTTAACCTATAATAAGAAGGAAAATGTGCTATATTATGCAATTTAAAAAAGTCTATGTAGTAACAATCCATACCGTTTGAGTAAGTGGGAGTAACAATTCTATTCTTGCAGATAGAATGCAAATTGAATAAGTTTTCTTTTAGCATATTAATTCAGTAAGGAGATTAATATAAGCTTGCAAACTTCTTAGTAAAAATCTTTATTCTCTCCACAGAATGCTATACAATCACTACTTTGATGCTGATAGCAAATTAACTGTTTTATTGAGTTACCATAATGAAATATTGGAGCCTGATGTGTGATCCTTCTTATAAACACAGTATATGAGGAGGACTTTGTAGTGGAGTTAAAATTTTGTTTCAAAAAGATAGCTAAAGAAGTGGCTTCTAGTCGAGCAGTGGCAGCTACCATGATAGCCTCTTGGCAAGTCTAACTTCCAGTATGGCTTGGAATCAGGTTCTTAACTTCAAGTACATAATTCATGAATGCTCTTCTGCAAGCTCATGAGTTAAGTTATGACTAAATAAGTTATTATGAATGATTGATACTATTGTAATGAAGGATTGACATATCTTTTGCAATGTTGATTGGCATCACCCTTTGCATCCTAGTTTTCAGTCCTGCTCTCAATTTATGGTAAAATTCTTTACACCTAAAATAATGATTTAACTAATTAACAGGGAAACCCAGAACACATCTGATTAGAAGGGACCTCAGGTTATTTGGTCCAGTCTTCTGCTCAGAGAAGTGCAAGCTATGAGAACATAACAATTCATGTTTAACATTCAAAAGAATATTTTCTTGAAGACTTTGTGTTGTCCTTCTAAATGAGAGGCTCTCTACTATATAATATTGCACAGAATACTGAGGTTGGAACTTTAGGATAAGTTACTTAGGAGTCTTCATTAGAGACAGAGCTCTCTTTACAGAGACCATTGGTATTGTCAGACTTTCCTCCAGCTATGGATGTCCTGCTGACATCTGGTGTTAGAGTCTAAATTTTGCTTTGGGAAATTATAGCTCTGAATTTAAAAAAGGTTTCAGTCAACAGGGGTTTTTTTTTGGGTTTCTTTTTTTGTTTGTTTGGAGGTTTTTGGGGGGAAGGTAGGAGTCTATTTTTTGTCAAATGCTGGAATTAATATTCAGATGTTGCAGCTTTGTCTTGGAAGGAAAACATAAGGGGTTTTGAATGAATAAGGAGGGATATTCCTGTTTGTTTACTATAACACATTAAAGGTCCAGTTTTTCATGTTTGGGTCTTACATGTTACACACTGCACAAATTTTACATCAGTGTAACCCCATGATTTTTTTCCCCTGCCCAGTAGTAGTTATGTTATCTGTAGTGTTGAATATTGTCTTTTTCTTTTCTTTTTCCAGTGTGACAATGCAAAAGGACTCAAAGCCTTCTATGATGCAATAAAATATGGACCTAATCATCTGATGGTTTTTGGTGGTGTATGTGCAACAGTTACATCTATCATTGCTGAGTCTCTAAAGGGATGGAATTTGGTCCAGGTAAGGAATAGAATTTATTCACATGCTGACTACCTTGTATCTCTGTATCTCTTTTAAAATTTAGAAACTTACTGTTTGATGTTTTTCAAGGCTTTTTGTGTAATTAGCATATCAGTTTTAAAGGTAAGTGATGTGTAAAGAACAGTTACTTCTACACAGAACTAGGTTTTAAGGCCTAGTATTGGGCTTAAAATGCTTGAGAGTATGTAGCAGCAGTCATGTCTCAGTAGATTAATTAAATACAATTAATTTAATGTATCTCAAAAAGCAACCTAAGTGAAATGAAGTTCAGTCATGGTAGGTGAGCAAATCTAAGACTTATCCAAAGTTAGCAGAAACAACTCATTGGGTCTTAAATTATGATACACTTGGGTCTTTACTTGGTCCCTTCTCAGTCATAATGCGGTAATTCCTATTGACTTTGAAAGTGTTGGAAGTGCATAAATTGTAAGTAGCAACTGGGTATGTATCTCAGTACTTGACTCACAAAACACATTTATTTCCAGCTGTTCTTCTTGACTTTCTCAAAGGTCAAGTTTGTGGAAAAGTTCCCTCTAGTGAGGAATCAGAATTTATTAATACTAATCTATAAAATGCAGATTATAATTGTATGATTTACTTCATTTCTTCCATCATCTATCTGCTGGTGATCTTTGGATTGATGGCTGTTCCTGCAAGGTAGCCAGCCAGTTTTGTTTTTCGGGTGTGGGAATGCCCTGATATTCTTCTCAATATTCAAATGTCCAAAACCAAGTTTGCATCATTTTTATTAAAATAAAGAAACATTCTGTGGCAAAATAATGTAACTGAACCTTCAGGTAACTGTTACAAGCAGGCTTCTCTTTTCCACCTGGAATACTCACTGAGATTAGTGCAGAATGAACAAATGAGGCATAATTAAGTTTGTGAAGAAGATGATGAACAGAGTACAAACGGGAAAGTCTTGGGAGGATAATTAAACCAGCTTGTTAACTGTATTTGCAATGCTTGTCAGATCAGATTTTTTTTTTCCGTTTGCGTCAGGATTTTTTCTGATGTGAGAAACATCAGTTCTACTATGGAAATATAATAATAGTTTTTCTCTAGGGAGAATGGAGAAAGCAACAGAAAGCTTGAAACTGTCATTTAACACTCTTTTAAAAATGGCCTAGTCCGTGGCCTATAATGAAATATGTGGCTGGAGCTGTGTTATTTTGGAATTTGTCACATGGAACTTCCAGATGATGTAGAATGTTTTAAGGAGTTGGATTTCATTGTGCTAAATCTTTTTCATTTACTGTCAAGTTCTGCCTGCTAAGGTCTGAAAATCAATTTGTTAATGAAGTTGCTCAGTCAATAGGAAGGGCAATTAGAAAGCTTCTATTTGCTTTTAAATGCCTGAATTTGTCAATATGTGTGTTAACTTACATAATGATATGAAGCATTGCTACGAGGCAGTATGTGTTTCTTTGTATTTAAACACTAGAGCTGTGTCTAAGCCTTGAACATTATTAATGATATCAGTATATCAAGGGATCCTTTGCTGATTGGGCTTAGTATACTGCAGGCACTAGATAAATCCTAACATGGCATAACTCCATGTCTTGTCAGGTTTTTATATATTGATTGATTGAATTATGAGAGAACATAAATGACAGCGTAGCTAGGAAGTAATGTGAGGCTTAGTGGATGGTATAGCAGCAATGGGAACAGTCTAAGTACACTTTGTGAAAGTATTATGTCATGCAGTGACAGCAATGTGTATCTGCAAATCAGCACATATAGCATGTACAAGATGGAGAGATGGAGTACAAATCCTCCTCAGGATCCAGTGTCATAAACATCTCTGACTAAAAGCATAACTTCAATGGAAGGAATAGATCAAAATCTGTAGTTCTTGGAAGTGGAGCAACAATATGTAGCTTGATAAAATACAAGACTTTCCTCCCTCTAAACTGAGAGTTCATCTTAGGGATTCGCAGCAAGCTCACATAAAGAGGTATATGAATTTGTGGTTAGGATGAATTCATCTTATGTTGCAGTCAAGAAGAGAGAAAAAAGCATACAGACAAAACCTAACTTGGCATTGTAGTTTTGAATAGAGGATATGCATTTGAATGCTTGAGTCCATCCCTTTGTACCTCTGCAGGCAGTTAGAAAAGAGAGCTATTGACCATAGTAGGAACATTTGCTTTGATTTACTCACATGTCATGTGGTGGAGCAAATTGACAACTGTCTTCTATGCAGGGGAAATACAGAATGGTACTGATAGGGTAGAAAAGAATCACAGAAACGTTACAACTGAAAAATTGCTTTTCTTGGCAAATACAGTATGAGGCTGAGTGGCTGAAAAACTTCTGAAAGCCTTTTTTAGCTTTGAAATCTGAGTGGCTGTTTGAGTAAATTTTTCTTTTCTGCCTCTTTCCCATTTTCTGCAATAGGAAGTCTCCAAAACCAAACAATGAAATAAAAGGCAAAGAGTACAAATGTCCTGGAAATTACCATGTGGCATCTGCTACTCAAGCAATATTTCATAGTAGTGATGGGTGGAAAGAGGGGGGGAAGAAAACATTTTCACAAGACCCCTTCAGTATCAGTCTCCTTACCGTATGTTGCTGATAGTGATACTGCCTTTTTGACTTAACCAGCTAATTCAGGTCATTGATGGCCTGTAACTTGTGAAATAGGGAAGACTATCAGAGGTTGAAAAGAGTTTTAGTCAAAGGTGACTTGCTTTATTTCTGTACCATATCTAAAAAGAATACTTGTCCTCCCCCATCTTAACAAATTCTGACTTACTTGTTTTACTATGGAAGGAGACAGACCTTTCAATTCTGCATATCCTCCCTTTGTAGAAAGGGAGAATCTGATCTCAGTTGGCTGCTTTGAATGTCTGTCTAATTCTCTCTTACTGTAACAAAATTAACGATTTTTTTATTATTATTTTTTTAAATGGACAATTTTCTATCCATGGAAAGAGCAAGTTGTTTTAGTCTGCAAACACTTCTGTCATCCTTAAGGGCTATCACTGAGGTATGCTGCGTGATACAACCTGCAAACTGTTTTCTGAAACACATTCATAGTAGGACAGATGCAGACACCCATTCCTTAGCTTCTCAAATGAAAGCTTATCTGTGAGTAATCTCTTTGTGCCAGATGTCCTTACTTTGTTGAGTGACAGTTTAAGCATGGGCTGGAGGCTGCATGTGTTGGCTTTTATCTCTGGTCTGTGGTGTGAAATCCATTTGAACCTTTGGTATTTTGGTTAAAAAGTGACAATAGTATTCTGTTCATCTGGCAGAGGGTCATAAAGGCATGAAGGTATAATACTCAGCAGTTGCTGTGCTGTAGGTAAATATTGCAATGTCTAATTCTTCTGGATTCATCTGACCTTCATCATTCCATTTCAGTGTGTATTCAAGACAATTCAGTAGAGTGATGAAGAATCATTAATAGTTTCTACAATACTATTAATGATAGCATAAAGACCAGTCATATATCTTTATTTCATACACTGAAGCATTCCTGCTAGTATCCAGGTAGTGCAAAACAGAGGAGACGGCTTGCAAGTCAGTTTTTCTCTTGTATTTGAGGATATCCATCAACTGCATACCTCATCACATTAATTTATTATGGTGGCAAAAGCATCTAATTTGTATTGGTTGTTGTTTCTCCTGCTTTCCATTGTGATATCTCACTTTTCCTGATTGACATATTAACAAAAGCATTTAACCAGGCCGAGGATTTTGTTATCTGTCTTAATTTGCAGAACTCTTTCTCCATTTTGGAGATTTGTCTTTTTCTTTGTTGGTTCTGTTTACATTCTCCTATAACATGCTTCATTTACAGTTTCCTTTAACTCTGGAAAATAAGCCTCTGCCAGAAATGAAGTATAAAAGTAGTGCTTCCTTGGAATATCTTCCATTTCTATAATGTAATGTAGCCATAACTGCTGGCTTCTAGGCAAGTAACTGCTACTGGTGATCCAGTGCTTAGACAGTAATGACATTCAAAACAGAGAAATCTGGTTTTGGATTCAGCATCTTGTGTTATAAAGTTTTCTAAGAAAATTATAGGCACCCCAACAATGATGCATTATTTGCTTTGTGGGCATATTAATATAGGACAAGTTCATGCGTTAGAAAGGAAAAACTGCTTTAGTTCTCTGTTGTGTTGTATAGCTGAGAATTAAAGAGCTTACCCTGAAGTTTGTTTTATTATCCCAGAGATATATAGGTGTTCAAGAGCACAAGTCTGAATTACCAGAAAGACTGCTGGTATTCAAGAGAATCAGTGATGTTTCTAGCCTTTGGTTTCTTTCTGAAACAAAGCAGATGTTATTGCATTGTCAGTTCCTCCTACTAACTTCTGACCACTGGCCAATTTCAACCAAATTTTAACAAAGGATTTCCCAAAGATTATTATCTGATATACATTCCTGTGAAAATGAGCTGCTGAGAGAGGGATCCAGCGCACAAGAGGCTTGCAGCATGAGCACAGAGAACTTCAAGCCAGCCATGACATGTGGTGCTCCTTTCCCAGCCGCTGTTTATGGGAAGTGAACTGACTGCTTTGAAAACAGAGTTTAAAACAATCCAGCAGAACGTTAGTTAGGAAAATGCAGAGGAGGGGTGCAACCCAGAAGGAAATGAAGTAGGAGCTGTGGTGTTTGTGTGTGTAGAAACATAGGACACGTGTATCTGCAGGAAACCAGGCTTGATTAGCTGGCCCTGTTACTCCTCAAAATTCTTGTTAATACAGAATTTCACAACTATATGCAGGTTACAGCTGGTGTTTTTTAACACTTTAACACATAAGTAATGCAAGTAATCACACACATGTTCATACTCAACACCGAATAAAACTTCTTGTTAAAATCTCAATTTTCTAAGTCCTCATGCTTGCAACCTGGAGATTTGGCATGGGCACTTTAACTTTTGATAAAAAACATGGGGGTTTTGGGTGCTGGCTTTTTTGTTTTGTTTTGTTTTTTTTTTTTTTCCTTTTTCATTTTCCAATTCCTTGTCACAGTTGTTACAGTACAGTAAGCTTGTGCTACTTTTGCCTTCACTGCACAATTTCCATGTATTATTAGTCTGAGCAATGAAAAGGGCATTTAAACTAGTCTTTGGCTAAGAAGATTAGCTACTTCTATCTATGAGATGCAGGCAGTTCCACTCAAACAGGCCTTTCTCCCACTGGAATATGACCCAATACACCATAAAACTACAGTCTTTGGCTTCTTGGCCCACAATTATTTATTTTTTCCCCCTTTGATTTCCTATTTTATCTCCTGGGATTGGAAGGATTTTATAGACTTTCAGTACTTGTGTTGTACTTTTAATAGGCAAAGCAAGTGAGGGGAAACACTCTGATGACATTCTGGTCCTGCTTTTGGAAGTTAGCTGAGCACATAAGGAAGTGTTGCTCAGTTCACCATAGGAATGCCTGGGAGCTCCTGAACAGGAAGACAGCACAGTAAGACTGACCTTCAGGAAGATTGTATGTGAATTTTCTCCTCATTTGAAAGAAGCTCTAGTGAATTTGGAGGGAGACAGACCTTTCTGTTCTGCAAATCCTCCCCTTGATGCAAGATGCCAGCAGGAGTTCTGCTGTTATTGATGTGGATCCCCAAAGCTCTGTGGTTGCTGCTGGGGAGGAAAATGCATGGGGAGTTAAAGCATATCAGTAGTACCATATCTCCTAATTAGACCATGTCTCTCTGTGTGTCGATGGATGCAAACATGCACAAGCTAGAGCAGACTTGGAGAGTAATTTTATATTCACCCTCAAACTTAAAGAAACATATGTTTCAATGCATCAGAGGAGAGTAGGGCACAATTTAGTGACAAAGATTCTTTCATGGTGATAAAAACCACTGACCCTGATTCCCAGTGCTAATTTCAGTTGTACTGCAGGGGAGATATTAGCAGTACATAGCTGTTAAGAGCAGAAATTTGGTCCACAAAGTTTAGATTGGAAATTTCAGAAGATTTTCAGGCTGATGTACGGTAAGAAATGCACATCCTATATTCCAAATGCACTGCAAGATTTAGTAGGTCCTTCCTTTCCCTTCTTTCCATCTTCTGCCTGAAAATATGAAATTGATTTATATGGCTTAACCTGGCTTTCCATCAGCTTGAATTTGGCTTCTGTCCAGTATTCACTTTATTTAAATACAATTAGCTGTTCTTTTTCATCTTGTTTGTCTTTTGTTTTTACTGTTGGAGAAAACACCAAGATGATAGTATACAGTCTAATTTTCCTTTGATCTGAAGTCAGCAAATTCAGTTTATTGCATGAAGCATGACTAAAGGCATTTCAATATGGTTCTGGAGTTAGGGCAAAGCTGCTGAAGGCTGAACCTGTATACTTATTCTAAAAACGATCTGCATGTTCTGACAGGAAAAAAATCCTTTGTTATTTACTATTTTTTGTTGTTGTTCTTAGCAGTTTTTTCATAATCATTCATTCACTTCTGTTTTAGTGTTGAATCAATAACACGGAATGGATGAGTGATGGCTTAGGGAACAGACCAAGACTAAAGAGGCAAGGGTGTCACTTTGTGTGCAGTATACTTTGGGTTTGGCAGAATACATTTAATACTGAACCAACCATTTATTCCCTCTCCTCCATGTACTCCTCCCTTGAATCAGAAAGATTTTTCTTTTCTTTTTCTTTTTTTTTTTCAAAGAAAAATAAAATGCAATTTAAAAACCCCCAAACCCATAATGTAACAAACATTGATGTTTTTGTGAACACAAAGCCTTGTGTTTTAATGCTAGCTCAATTTATTGGTAAGGTGTTTAAAATATCCAGTCTAATTTATTATCAGAATAAAGAATGGCTTGGGCTTTGCTGTGACTTTTTTATTTTTTCTTTTTCCTGTGTAATTTTTATCAAAGTATTCTGTCTTACTGCCTGCATTACCTTTGGTAATTTCTGTAAAAGAGTATTGAAGTCTTCGTCTTCTGTGGCTTTTGCAGCCCCTCAGCTGGGATAGAGCTGCCACTTAGAATCTTACTCAGTTACAAAACTCTTTCAGTATTACACCCTACAGCTATTGCTGCAGCTTCCTCCACTGCTACAAATAGTATTCTTTCATGCCACCTCAAGCTGATTTGTTACTACTTGATGCTGCTTTTTCTGGAGGTATTTTTGAGACGTAGATGGGCATCTGTCCTAGGTTCAGCAGTAGCAGTCATTTTTCTCCTTAGTAGCTGGTGCAGTGCTGTGTTTTTGACTTTCAGCCTGGGAACAGTGCTGATAACACCAATGTTTTTAGTTGTTGCTCAGCAATGTTTACTCTGACCAAGGACTTCCTGAGTCTCATGCCCTGCCAGGGAGGAGGGGAAGCTGGGAGGAAGCAGAGACAGAACACCTGATCCAAACTAGCCAAAGAGGTATTTCATACCACAGCACCTCATGCCCAGTGTATAAACTGGGGGCAGATACCCGGAAGGGCTAGATCACTGCCGGGGTCAGGCTGGGTATTGGTCAGCAGGTGGTAAAGCGGTTGTACTCTCTCCCCTTGTTATTTCCTTTATCACTATTATTGGTGCTAGCAGTAGTGATTTGTGTTATACGTTAGTTACTGGGCTGTTCTTATCTCAACCTGTGGGAGTTACATTCTTACGATTCTCCTCCCCATCCCTCTGGGAGCGCTGGGAGGAAGGTGAGGGAGCGAGTGAGTGGCTATGTAGTTCTGGGTTGCTGGATGGGCTTAAACCGCGACAGTACTTCTGGTTGCCATCTTCGCCTCCTCTTCCTCTTCCTCTTCGTCTTCCTCTCTTCCCTGTCTCAATATGGTAGACAGACTTAAGATTTGCTTCTTTGGGAAATCACATGTAGTTTGGCATCTTTGCTATGCTGAATGAAGAGGACTGTGATATGCACTGATTTCCTTTTCAGATTTGAGATTATTATTTTAATTGTTTTATGTCACACTTTCTAGTACTTTGTCTGATGTCTTTGTTTGTTTGTTTGTTTGTTTTGTTTTGTTTTGTGTGTGTGTGTGTATGGTTTCAACCCACTGGACAGTAGTGCTGGTAAATTTCCTTCTAGCCAAAGATGGTCAGCACATCTCCCATTGACTGCCTCTGGGAAATGTCATGTGATTTGTGGGGATATACCTGTGTGACACCAGCATCCCATTAGTGATAGTCTTGAGTCTATTCACAGCTCTGCCAGGCCAAATACCAGCTTTTGATCTGTTAATCCTATGGTTTTCATTACTCTGTGACCCACAAACTTGGCTTGAAGTCTCCTACTGTTAAATGGGAGCATTACTACAGTTTCTTGGCAATTGAAGCACTGAATTTTGAGCTCCCCTTTGCATTTTTCTCCTCTGCCTGACTTTACACAAATCTTGTTCTTATGTTTCTCATTTGAAAGCTAGATCAAGGAAATCAGATGCTAATTGGTTGCCCATCTGTATATGATTTTTCTGCTTTAAAGGTTAAATTGATTTATAACGATCTTATTTCACTGAAAATATAACTTTGTCACTTTCTGGTTGGTTCTTGGCAATCATCATTAATTTACTCCAAAATGTTTAGATTACAGTATTGTATTTCTCTGACTATTGTGTAACTTCAAATATTCTAGAATGTGGGTTTCAAGCTTCTTTTACCACCATTTCCCCAGATGGGGTCCTTCTGATTATTTTCACCATTCTTATACTTTCTATAAAGCTGGAGTTGGCTATTTTGGTAGTTGCAGAGTGACTGCTTTAATTTGTTTCTGAAAGGTAGCATCGTGTGTGTTCTACAAGACCAGTTTGCTGGCCTGTTTCTCAACATCTACCTTGGAAAACTCTGCTGCTGCTTTCTCTGCAGTCCCTTTGACCAGTCTGTCCTGAGTGGCCCTCTGTAAAGTGACACCCTCTCCTATAGCTGCTGCTGTCCTTGCACCATAAAATCCCGGCCACATTAAGAAGGTCAATACAAATAAGAAAAGGCAAAACTGGTGCAATAAAATCTATTGCTTCATACCATTGCTCCCACAGTCTTAAATCCAATTGTTCATTTCATTCTCTCTTATTTCAACATTTTCCTTCATATTAATGTCTATTATAGGACAAGGAAAGCTTTCTCATGTGGTAAATTAACCTGCTTTTCCCTGAATGCTGTTTTGGTGGCAGTTACTTGAGTACTTATTTTGAGGGATAGTATAACTCATACAAATTCAGCAACAGCAGCTTCCTGGCATAGCTTGAAGAACAAACTTGTAAACCAAGCAGTTGCAATAAACCACACCTCTTCATAATCTCAAAACTGAAATAAAATAATTATTGGCCTTTAAAAGTGGAAAAAGCGTAATTATGCTCCATTGAAGAAGTAACATATTGCTGGTATGCTTATAGAAAAGTAAGCACTAAAATACAAATTCTCATGTAATAGAAGCTGTTCTAAGGATCTCTCTCCTCAAGTGCATGGCAGTGTTCCTGGTATATGATTTATCTAGTATTACAACCACTACAGCATCTGTCTCTTGGTAGTTCCAGTCTTTCAGAACTGTAGTTGGAAATCCAGATTTACTTTGATATCTCATCTTGCTTTGGTTTAATTAATTTTTAGGAGATGAGTAGCTTAAAATTTCCAAACTCTGTGTAAAGCTATGACACATTCTGCTCCTAATTCTGAGTAAACGAGAAGGTTTCCCCAGTGTAGTTGCTTGTTTTGCAGAAGTCCATTAGACTTTGTTATCCAATAGACAGCCTGCCACAAGCTGATGAATAAGCTACAGAAGGATTGACATTATTACCACTACAAGCTTTGTTTGTATTGTGCTACAACACTAAGCTAAGGAACTTCAATGATTATAATTAAGCTACTGTGATGGCACAATATGTATTGGGATGTGGATTCATTATGTTGATTTGTTTCCTGAAAGTAAAAAGATTAGTAGCACAGCTTCTGAAGGGTTTGTTCAAGTCCCTCAATATTCAGATGAGGGAACAAGAATATATGTGGTTAGGGAATGAAAGATCTCCGGTTCAGCAGTCTGAAGTATTGCGTGAAGTACTTGGGAGCCACAACTTTATATTCATTACTAAATACTGCCATCTTGACATAAAGAAAGATTTAATTTGCTCTATAAAACAGAGCAAGAAAGTTCTTCATCATAACCCTTTTGAAAATAAAAGCTTGTAAAGCACTAATGACAGTATCAATCTGAAATTGATTTGATCTCAATACATTTATAAATCAAAGGATGAATGTTGGGTTTTGCTTTTGTAAACAAATTTCCAAATTGGATCCATTGTTCTCTTTCAGATCAACTGTAGCTGCAAGGAAGAGATCAGTTCTGGGAAAGTGGGATAGGCTTACATTATTGATAATACTGGGGTGTTTTGCTATTAAGACATATTAATACTAAAGAGGTAATTTTCCTAATGTGTCTTTTTTAATTTAAACAATCAAACCAAAGACTTGTTTAGTTAAGTAGATTTTTATTGATTTTCTTTTGAAGGCTACTGAGAAAATCAAAGTGACCGAGCAAGCAATAGGGAAGATCAGTGTTATGTCTAGCTCTTAACAAAATTAATCAAATAATAAAGGTATAAATTAATCAAATACAATTCAAATAATAAGGAAAACAAAGTGCTGATTCTTTGTGGTGCATACTTATCTATATATTTATGTGCACACATACGTATATTTAGAATGATCTAAAACTATCTTCAGTCCTTTTTATGTCTGTGTGTTCCTGACAAGTACTGTTAAATTTCAGATAAATGTAGTTGCATTCTCTTACCTCACATTAGGATTAATTATCATTCAGAAGTGTTGTTGACATGTGTAGGTGTACATAAGCAGCATGCTTTGAAGTTGTTTTCCCATAACTTTCTGGTTGCTAGTTGTTTTTGCCCTTCACCCACTTCACATCTTCCTGCTTACTTATAAAGAGTTAAAAAAATATGCCAAATTTGTAAATCTGAAAGAGAAGGAAGGTTCAGAACCACTGTTATATAAAGATCCTGCATGTTATTTGCTGATATTGATAAAGGAGGTCAGAATTACAGATTGTAGAAATACAGACTGTAATCAGACCGGCCTGGAAAAATTTGACTGTAGAAATATTTATTTCCTATCCCTGGCAGTGTTTAAGGCCAGGTTGGATGAAGCCTTGGGTAGCATGGTTCAGTGTGAGGTGTCCCTGCCCATGGCAGGGGGGTTGGAACTAGATGATCTTAAGATCCTTTCCAACTCTAACTATTCTATGATTCTCTGATTTTCTGATTCTATATTTTATGTAATCTTTTCAAAGCCTTGTGTCTTACCTATCAAAATTCAGTTGCCAGATTTGATCATGCTTCACGATGTTAACATTAATATTGATAACGAGTTCTTTGAATTGTCAGTGCGAAAACTTGTGATCAATGTGATTTTTGTCCTTATTTTTGCAATTCTTTCTGACAGTGTGGTAAATGTCCTTATGCTGATTTCAGCTTCAGAAGAAGAGGGAAAATGCAGAAAATTTTTTCTTTTTGCTTTTTTTAGAACAAAGAACAGAAAGGCACGACTACGGGGTCCTTATTTTCCCTGCCTTACCTATCCACCTTTGTTGATCAAGAACTTGAGTTACTGTTTTTGCAACTAAAATTATCATAGTCACATTCTACATAGACAGTACTCAAGGTTGCAAGAAGTGTATCCTCAATTATAACCCAAATCTTCCCTCATAACAAACGTGCTTGCATTGGCTTGATTTGTCTCATATTTACTGTCTAATGGTTAGATCACAGTGAGAGGTTTATGATTTTGCTACTTGTGTTACCTTAAAAGAATGTTGGTTTTGTTTTTTTTTGTTTTTTCTTTTTTTTTCTTCCAAATTGGATCTTTAAAACAGGAGACAACAAAACACAGTAATAATCTTTGTACAAATAATTCTGTGGTGTGCTCTTCCTGTTAGCCTCATTCTTAACTTTTCAATTTCCTATTGCCACCAGCAATGCTAGGAGGACTTAAAGGCAACATGCTGCCAATTAGTCATGGCTTGTGGAATGCTCATTTGAACAGTAGGCATTTATTTTTATGTCCAGACGTCCACATTTATTACTGCAGATGAACCAACAGGGTATAATTTCATAGTTATTTCAGTGGTTTAACTGGTTATGTGAACCAGGAAAATGAAACTTGAAGTGGTGTTGCCCGATATTCTATTGTTTTGCAGACAGATTATTATAGTATTATAATTGCCTTGGAAAGATGGCTTGTGTCTCCAGTCACAAATGAATTCACACAGAATATGACGTTGCTAGAATAGTGGAAAAGGGGAGAGGGCACTGCAGTAAATCTAATGATTCGTGTTTACTGAGAATGAGTGGATTGAGAGTGCTACTTTGGAAGTCTCAGATGACTGCCCAGAGACTGTATAAACCCTACCTGAATGTGTTCTCCAAAAGCTGAATTTGTAAGATGAGGGTGAGGCTTGCTTTCTGGGACCATACAAGTGTAACATTATTGCTTTAGCTCCCTAGTTGAATAATGAAATGTAGATCATGTGAATTCTACAGAGCCTCAGGCTTGTCCGTGTATGAAATGAGTTTTTGTAGCCCCTTTATATGAGAACACCTTGAGGCGCAGTCCCAACATTCATCTCATAAACTTGTCATCAGGCTTGGCACCTGATACTGTACTACCTCAGAGCGTAAATGTGTCTTACTCTTAGTCAGTCACAAGGGCCTCCATGGCATGCTTGGACAGGCCCAGTCCCAGATGATACTGCCTGTGAGTTTGCCAGTATTTTAGACTTCAGTTTCTTTTTCTGTTACTTAAAAAAATCAGAATAGATATCAAAACAAATGTCACTTTTCTGAATTGTCATCAAGATTATTGAGGCCAATGTAACAACTTATGGTTTTGTGTCTCCTTTGCTTTTGGCCTTTCAGGAAGGCAATTCTGTCTTGCTACAAAACATCAAGGGTGCAGTGAATTGTCTCAAGTGACCTAGCTCAGTGCTTACCCTGGTGAAATTAATGTGCAGAGTACTGAAGTGCTGCTGTCTTTCCTTCTTGTTTGGTGATTACTGATACAGCTAAGCTCTGTGTGAGTACCTGCACCACTGAAGAGCAGGGATGGGTTTCCACATGCCTTTGGGTTCTCTAACCAATATTTGTGTGAAGTAATAAGCATTCTCACCATTCAGGTTCAGCTGAAAACAGAAGAGTGAAAAAGAGTGAAGTGTACATGTTTTCAGAGTGCAATTTGGTCCCCAAGAGCATAAAGTTACAAAGTCTGCTGCCTAAGCCCAGCAGAGGATGGGATTTCAGATACACTCCTCTGCTTGGAATGGCTCATTGCTCTAGCTCTAACCACCTCCATGCCCAGCATGCCTGATGCACTTGAGTCCCATCTGAGGCACTTAACTCTCCCTGTGTGATGTACAATAAGCTTAAGAGCCTAACTTTATATTCCATTACTCTGAAAAAACATTGATCTCAGAGTATGTGTGTTGGCAGGTATTTCTGAAACCATATCTGTCTTATCATACTGCAACTGTTCACTATGTTTAATCACCATATATAAAATTGCAGTTCTAATTTTAACATCACAATTGGCTGCTGTGGAAGTGGCTATATTGAACAAAATGAAAAGTTATTAGTCAAATTCTTTTTCCTGCTCTGCAATCTAATAGTCATCTGGAGAAATCTCTTCAAAGTTGTTATAACTTTATGGGCTCAGTACAGAGTAAGTTCTATGCCTCTGCTGAGGTTTGAGCCGGTATTATACATTGAAGACCAATACACTGAAAAATTTTCCTGGGTAAGAATTCAGCGTTATATTGCCTCTAAAATATGGGTGCTCTTGCACTCTGGCAGTCAGCATGTCTAGATAAAAATGATGAAACAGCCAGCAGCTATGGCAGAGCAGGTATCAGTGCTCGCTTTCAGTCTGTCATCTGCATGGATGGATGTAGGGATGTGCTACTTTTACTCTCTGCAGAGAGAGGGATTTGGCACTCACCATTACCTTCAGCACTGCCATCAGCTAAATACGCCCTGTTTAGTATATGGCTATTTTCAGCTCTGGTTTTGCACAACTACAGTTTCCAGTTCATATTATAAGACAGATAAATGTGTGCAGAATTCAGGGTCCACTTCTGGGACCCTACTCCTGCAAGTTGTGTTTTACAGTATTTGACTTGTAAGTACTGGGATACTTCATCTATAACTGGGTATGTATTCATTGTGCTACCTGAAGTTTTCTTGCACAATATAAACAAATGGCAATGATAGAACCAGAAAATATCTGGTTTATTGATTATAGCTTAGAGCTGATTTTCAAAGACTGTGTAGTTAGGAATAGAAGAGCAATCCCTTTCTCATTCTCCGAAAGACAGAACTTACAGATTATATGACTGATCTTGTCAGCTTTGGTTTTTACTAAATGTAGGATGTGACCTTTGTTATGTCTGAACTTGCATCCACATAGTATATTGCTAATTCTTTGGAGTCAGTTAAGGATAGGGCACTCAAGTTATCTGTCTTACAGGAGCAAGTGGCTATAATTTTTTTTCAGTTTGTCTATAATCTAGTAGATAACTAAAGTACTCAAAGTGAAAGAATGTTATATGTTTTAAGTATTAATTACACTCAATTTTTGGAACTTTTAAGCCCATGTTTTCCAAAATCACTGGAGTGATTCTTCACCACCTTAACACAAATCACACTCTGACTTATTTTACTGAAAGCTGCAGCTGGATGAATACATAACATCATACATTGAAGTACTCTACACAGAATCATAGAATAGTTTGAGTTGGAAGGGACCTTAAAGATCATCTATTTCCAGCCACCTTGCCATGGATATGTGCACAAAAAATTTTAATCTATTAGCTCCCTTTGTTCTGTACACAATCCAGAAATACAGAGTGTAAAATTTCAAAACTTTCTTTTAAAAAAAATTGTAATTTTTTTAAATTTTCTTCAAGCAAATTCAGAGACTACGTATCTGCGCATTTTGTAAATGCTTATCTTTGTGTGCTGATTCCAAGAACATATGTGCCATTTTATAGAATTGTAGAATAGTTAGGGTTGGAAAGGACCTTAAGATCATCTAGTTCCAACCCCCCTGCCATGGGCAGGGACACCTCTCACTAAACTATGTCACCCAAGGCTCTGTCAAATCTAGCCTTGAACCAGGGATGGACCATTCACAACTTCCCTGAGCAACCCATTCCAGTGCCTCACCATGCCAACAGTAATGAACTTCCTCCTTATATGCAATCTAAACCTCCTCTGTTTACGTTTGAACCCGTTACCCCTTGTCCTGTCACTATAGTTCCTAATCACTACGGTTCCTCCCCAGCATCCCTTTAGGCCCCCTTCAGATACTGGAGGCTGCTATGAAGTCTCCACGCACCCTTCTCTTCTCCAGGCTAAACAGCCCCAAACTTTCTCAGGCTATCTTCATATGGGAGATGCTCCAGTCATAGAATCATAGAATCATAGAATAGTTAGGGTTGGAAAGAACCTTAAGATCATCTAATTCCAACCCGCCTGCCATAAGCAGGGACACCTCACACTAAACCATGTCACCCGATGCTTCTTCCAACCTGACCTTGAACACTGCTAGGGATGGAGCACTCTCAACCTTCCTGGACAACCCATTCCAGCATCCCATCACCCTAACAGGAAAGACTTTCTTCCTTATATCCAATCTAAACCTCTCCCCTGATCATTCTCATGGCCCTCCTCTGGACTTGTTCCAACAGTTCCATGTCCTTTTTATGTTGAAAGATATGTACACAGCATTCCAAGTGAGGTCTCAAATGCGTAATGTATAAGTAAATATTTATGAACCTCCAGAATTTTTTCCATGGCAGTATCCCTGTTATTTCTTTGATCATAAAAAGTATAAAATTATGTGCCGTAAAAGTATGATACAATATGCAGATCAGAGCTACAAATATTGTAGTGGTTTTTTTGCTTGTTTTGTTTGGGTTTTGTTTGTTTGTTTTTTGTAAATAGGTATAATTTGATGAAATGGAGCAAAATTAAAAACATATCTGGCAATACTTCCAATTCTGTGTTTTTATTAATCTAGGTAGCTTTGTCTTGGATAAAGATGTAAATTCTTAATAATTTTCTGCATAAAACAGTTTTGAAAAGTAGTTCTTTCAAGGAGATATACCTCAGTATTGTGTTTGGAGGTTCCAAGCATGAAACTCTGATGTCTTATGCAGGTTGAGGGAGGTGATCCTTCCTGTCTTCTCAGGCCTGGTGACAGCACATCTGGAGTGGTGTGTTGGTGTGTCCAAATCTGAGCTCCCTGGTACAAGAGAGACGGGCTCATTGTCCTGAGTCCAACGGAGGCCCACAAAAATGATGAATGAAATGGGGCACCTACCATGAGGAGAGGCTGAGAGAGCCAGGAATATTTAACCTGAAGAAAAGAGAGCTTGAGGGGATCATGTCAGTGTGTATACATACTTGATGGGGGCAAGTGAAGAAGGCAGAGCTGGACTCTCAGTGGTTCCCAGTGAAAGGGCAGGAGGAAATGGGCACAAACTGAAATGTGGCGAATTCCCTGTCATTGTAGGGGTGACAAGACATAGAGAACTTGTGGAAATTTTACCCCTAGAGTTATTTACAAACCTGACTGGAAAGGGCCTTGAGCAACCTGCTCAAGGAGACCTTGTTTTAAGCAGGGAGGTTGGACTAGACAACCCTACCTCAGCTTCTCTGTGATTCTGTGAATGCAGCCCCTGGTCTTAATCTTGACTTTCACACTGTAGACTAAAAAAAAGTAAGGAACAGCAATGAAATTACACTGTTAGGCTGAAGTCACTACAGATTCCCTTATCAGCTAAAGATGATAACAGATTTTGTTTTAATCCTGCTTAATTCAGTATGCATTTATTGTTACTGTGTTTTTTCCCAAATCCTCCTTCAGGCTTTAAAAGCAGTAACAATGAAACAGAGAGCTATAATCTCTGAGTTGATTTGAATATGATTCCATACACAAATAAATAACTCTGAAAAACAAAGATCTTAATAACACAAATAACATTGATTTGACCCTCCCTTGAGCAGGAAGATGGACTATTTTATTTCCTGAACTCCCTGTTGTCCTGTGATTCTATGATAGTGACATTGCTGAGCCATGGCTATTCCTGACTAAAGATGGTTTATCTTTCACACATTATAATTTTGCAAAAGTTGCATTTTTGGTAATTGCCAGAGCATTGAAACTTCTAATAATGGGTTCATGTATTTGTAGATCAGAGCAGAGTTTTTGCAAGGTGATCTGTTTGCCCTTTTTTATTTTTTTTCTCCCCACATACAATTAACTGATAACTTTTATCACGGCGCTAAGATTTTATCTATTTTTCTGTAAAGGGGTATAAGATTTTTGTGGTGATTGTATTGGAGAGAGGGGAATGATATCTAAACTAAGGACAATGTCAGTCCTTATACTGAGCTTTTCTGCATTAATGAGTTTTATTTCCTGTAATAGATATGTACGTGCATCACTTTGAGCTGCCATTAGATCTATGCAGCCTTGAATCTAGTGCTGTTTTCTAGGTAACTCCTCTAGTAGTTCCAGCAGAGAACCCCTGCAACAGCAATGACTTTCAAGATAGCAAAGTATCTGTTGTGAAGTTTCTTCTAATACATCTCTTGAAACGCTTTACCATTAGTTAAGTTCAACTCCTATTAAATATCCAAACTAGTTTACAAAGAAGTGTGAAATTAAAATAGGCTTTTAGAATTACTTATTTCACAATCTGCTTCTGGGGCATATGGAAAGTATTTGTTTACCTCAGTTGTGTATGAGAATTTCTGGCCACAAATGTGGCCTTCTGTGGCTGGATATGAAGGGTATAACTTCTTGCTAAGTATATTGGCAAGAGGACTGAGAAGTTGTCAAAGCAAATGGATTTCAGAAAACTCCCTGTTGCAGGTAGATATTAATATTAACAGGTGTGCATGGGATGTTGGTTTATGTAGGCTTAAAATTATTCTCAAACAAGGAAAAGTTGTTCTTCAGAAACCGCACAATACTCAAAAAATGCTCCTTCCCAGTTGATAATAAACACTTTTCCAAAACCTGCAATAATAGTGGTTATGTGCAGATGAACATAACTTACAACCCGTCTCATCATAATGATATGTGGTGGTTATTAAAGTGTTAAAGCCACTGTTATAAAAGAAAAGGTCTTGGACCTCTTTGTTAGCTACCAAATGACCCTAACAATAAAAAATGACAGGCTGTAACAGTTAAAAAATCTTTCAAAACAATCTTGTCAAGCTCAAAAGCCAAAGAGACCAGGTGGAAATGTGCAGAATTGTACAGAAACAGTGGCAGCTTTCTATCCTGAGCAGACACAGAATAAATTGTGCGGCTTCCTCTTCATTAAAGCAAGAATAGAAATTCCAGGGAAGATAGGTTGACTAAGATGGTCAGAAGATCCCTGAACTGAAAATAAAAAAGAATATAAGGAAGAAATTGTTCAAAATTATGATATTTTGCAGTCAGTCAAAATATCAATGGTCAAGACATTCTTCACTTGGTTGTACTTGAGTTTCAAATGAGAAGAACTATAATTGCTCATCTATAAACAAATTCAACCTTCTATATCGCTGAATCCTGATGGAAAGATTGACGTGATTGGAGTGTTAAATTCAGCAGTCACAGGCTCTGAAAAAGATCAAGTTGGCAAAAGACAAGAGGGAGCACTCTGAAGTAGCATTTCTCATTGCTGTCAGTGACCTCCTGGGGGGAGAAGGAGGGGGAAAAAAAGAGTTTTTAAGAGATTACTGTCAGGTTAGAGAAATATGAAGCAAATAATCGGTATAAAGTTATTTCCTAATGTTTGGAGAAGACCATCAGATCCCACTAGAAAACAAGATGATAAGCTCACAATGTAGTTATGATATATACAAGGAAAATGAAGATATATGATACAGGACTTCAGTCTGGGTGAAATACAGTAGAAATATCAACTTCTTGAACAACAGCAAGAAGAGTATTGAACATGTTTGAATTAACACAGTTTATAGCTGTGAATTTTAAAATAATATTCCTCCATATCCAGACATCTACGGGTAACCCTGATTATAAAAAACAACCAAACAAAAATCTAACTGGCTTACTGTCTGACATTTAATGAAAATAGCATTAAAAAGGAGAAAATTATACTAACTGATGAAAATCGGTAGGTTTTGGGAGAAGACATGACAAAACAAATGCTGTAAGCTTTTTTGCAGTAACCTGTTAGGATGATGGCTAAGTATTTTAAAAGTTGTTCTAAATATTTTTGCATTTATTTTTTTCCTAAAAAATGGTCAAAAACCTGGTGACTCTTTCTCATGAATCTTGATATCTTGGTCAGTTGAAGCACTTCAGAGGAACTGAAAGGAAGCTAACACTTCACTAGTAAGTTAAAAAAGTTGAGTCTTTTAACTCTTTAAGTTATAAACAAGTTTGAGTTGATATAGGCTGAAGTGAGTCTTACAAAATGGAATACATAATAGAGTTTTTGACTAATAACAAGCAGACAGAGGGAAGAGGAAGGTGACCCATGTGGATTATAAAAAATTAACTACTGCCAAACTTGTCTGGTTTTAAAGCTACAATTTCTGTTAAGGAAAAAAAAAGAAACCAAACAAAATAATGTTTGTAACTTGAGTTTAGTTTCTAAGTTATCTGTCATAAGGCATTTCCCTTGCAAGTAACAAAAACAAGTCACTAGCACAGAGTGAACCTGATTAGTGAGGGAACAAGATGTCTTAATACATTTCATACTTCCTTCTTCTGTATCATACTCATCTCTTCTGGAAAGCAGTTTTCATAAGGATTATAATCTTGTTAAATAATTAGCCTGTCATTACAGTGTGGAGCTGCACTCAACAAAACTGGATTCTTGGATAGGCAGATAAATAGGGGAATTTTTAGAAGAAATTCTGTGTCCAGTTCTGATGCCCATATCAGAAGATATTCATAAATTCCAAATTTTTCAGAGAACAGCTAAGCAAATCTATAAATTCAGCAAAAAAGATCTTATCAGGGGAGATTGCAAGGATTCTATTCATTCCCCTCAGAAATGATGATGGTGAAATTTTGTCACCTGAACTATGTAAAAACTTTTTATAACCACCTCAGACTACAAAGAAATATATCAAAGATAGTTCAAAGTGGAAGCTAGACAAAATAAGGTTAGAAATAAGGTATACATTTTTAACAACAGAGACATTTCACAGATTAACTGAAGCTTTCAATCAATTCTACCTTACTGGCAAGTTAAGAGCAAATACTTTTCTAATGCTGTGCTGTAGGTTAAAGAAAATCAGGGCAGTCCTTTGGCATGTCATACATATAAAGTCACCTTAGATCCTCAAAATAATTTGGTTCAGGCTTATCTACGAGTCAGCTGAACACAGATGTTTGTAAAGGAAAATTGAAGTGTTACCATTTATAGTGTGAAAGCATGGAAGATGAACTTAAAAAAGAAATCAGAAAAGATTCCTTCAATAATGGAGAAAGCTATTTATTTTCTTCAATTGATGCAAAAATATTAAAAGGTAATTATTCATCTGGAAATTGTATGAAGCGAAATTGTAGTTCATTGTACACAAGATAAAGTAACTGGATTAAAAAAAAATAGGCATGACTGAGTTCTTTGCTCAGCTCAGATCTTTAAATAATTCAGCAGATTTTCTTTTTTTTTCTTTTTTTTTTTTTTCCCTGTTTTTCTTTTTTTCTTTTTTTTTTTTTTTTTTTTTTAAAATTCCACAATAAAAATTTT
>NDXB01020997.1:141653-160215 GCA_002631895.1 Agapornis roseicollis
TTTTTTTTTTGTTTTTTAATAAGTAAATTGAGGCATGGTGTTTGCATTTATTGAAAATTACACAGAAAGACACTAACAATCAGGAAACAGAACTCATTTCTATTCACTTGCAGTTTGTCTCCCAGTTCTCTAGCCATTAGAAAAATATTGCCTCTATCAGACAAGCCAATATACAAGCAATGCAAATTAATACCTAAGAGATAAATGAATCTCTTGCTCCTGCACAGAGTATTATATCACAAAATTTAAACAAGTATTACTCTATTACTCAACTCATTCCTTTTAATCAAACAAAGGATATGCCTGTCTTTGTAATTTTTCTATAAACAAACCATGAATTCTGGAAGTTTTTAAGTCAGAAGCCAGGTTGTCAGCATTCAAAATAGTCTCTAAGATCATACACTGATAAAAATAAATTTGTTACATAAGGTCCTGATTCAGCAATTATTAAGTATAGATGCATAACTTTTAGGCATAAAATTGAACCTAGCTGTAGTTGTTAAATGCACACTTCTTAATTCCAAGTTATTAAATGTCATTGTCATTGTTAGGAACGTAACTGGTGGCTTGATTGGTTGGTTGAAATGTTTGTTTTAGCAATGTCACATATTTCAGTAGTTATGTTTCTATAGTAAACTTATTTTCAACAAAATTTTCAACTCCATAGGTAACAGCAAAGGTCATCTAACCAAGGTATTTAATCAAATATAGTTATTAAAAAAAATACCATTCAAGTCTTAATTCTAAGGCCTCTTTCTTTTCCTTTGTGCTCTCTGTCCATTTACAATTTTAAATCATATTTCAGTTAATTATTGTTAAACTCTTTTTCCTCTGTTTTTTCCCTGATCTTCTCAAGATCCCTGGGACTAAAGCTAAGCAATTATTTTCATCTAACTTCCCATATTTTTTACTTTTACGTTATTATTACCATTATTAACACCCTTCTTATACACGGTATTTACTTATTTGTATGTAGGAGCAAAGTAGTAGTGGTTCTTTTTCTGAAAGAGATATTTCTGTTTTCTTGCAGTAGTCCCAGTTGAAAAAATCTCAAAAAAATCACAATGCTTATCAGTTTCTAATGTGTTTTCCTCTGTGACAGGGTAGTGTAATTTGTTCTTCTATTTATGTGTTTTGATTTTGTCTGAATGTGCTTGGAGCATCATAAGAGAAGCTGAATACAGTGGTTTTGCTGGTTATATGCAGTTCTGTGTGCTTGTGTGTGGGTAGCTTTGTTTTGGTTTTACATACAATGGTCTTCTAGGGTTTTTACTAGGAAATATTTTGATTTGAATGATGATGTCTTTTCATAAATAACTGGTCAGAGTATGGTAATGCACATGTGTGGTTTGAAGGTCTTGCAAGCAATTTATAAATTTGAAGGTTTTCATGCAAATAGTTTGAAATGTAGCTGAAGCCATTTGTATTCTGCTGCAAAATAGCATCAAATTCTGTTATAGCAACTTCTGTGTTTTGCAGTAGCAGCTGTTAAATTCCATGGCGATATCGATTTCTTTTATTGCTAAGTAATACACTACTTTTTCTTCACTTCTGCTCCTTGTAAAGAAACAAAATATGACTCTTAGCTGAAAATAATTAACAAATTTTATGTTGGATTAATATTTTTAACAATTACTTTCATGCTTAAACCACATCATATGTGCTCTCCAAGTATTATGGTCATGTCTTAGGCTTTGATCGCTGAGATCACACACAGTCCCTGTCTGAATCTGCTTTTTTCCATGTCCAAGAGAAGGGACTAAGCTAGAAGCCTACTAGAGCATTTCTTCATTTCCGTGAATCTGTGCTATTTTCTTCATTAGGTCGTTTGAAGTCTGTGGTATCAAGTGCAATGTAAGAATCTCTGTGGAATAGATAGCTTAAGCTGTGTGGCTGAAGCTATTGGCAAATCTTTTCAGAACAAGGAAGAAGAGAAAAAGCACCACTGTCATTTTGGCAAATATATGCAGGGCACTCACTCCAATTTGTGCTAAAAATTTAGTCTCTTCACTGCTATTTATTTTCCTTGTTGCCTCTTGATTTTAGTGTGTAATTACAAGAAGGAGAGGAATTTGGTACCTGCTGACCTATAGACCCAAGTTACGGGACTTCATTTTTGATGAAAGAGATTCTGTTGTATCGGTCTTTGAGAGAAGATGATTCATGAAAGGAAATTCTTGTGATGTTTAAAACAAAAATATTTCTTTTTCATACTGAAGTCTAAAAGTATATTCTTGGGCATTTTATGCTTTTGGTCTTCCTCATAATATTAATTTTGTTTTTGTCTTGTTTTGTTCTCTCAAATATTTTCAAGCCTTTCTGTTGCTCTTGATATCACCACCTTTTCCATTTTGGTAGGTTTTCCCATTCTGATTTCCCTTGAACTTACATATGTTCCCTTGAACCCACATATATAGAGCCTAGAATTATAGGGTCTAGAATTTCTTCTTTAATGTAAAAGAAAGGGAGTTTTACTGGCATGTAATACCATGGTAGAGAAAACTGACTTCTTTGGAATTAACATGATGAAATAGATCCTAATTTTATACACACTTTGCATATTAAGTGTAAAGATTTCTAAAGACTCAAAATTGGCGAATTTGAAGTCATTTGATTAGTCTTACTAGGTGAACTTAACATATAAGTCAATAGGTTTAATAAAGTAAATGCAAGCATATAGGAAAGGTAGATGATATTCTATGATTCTATGTGTTTGCTTCTACCTACAGCACAAGTGGAACTACTAGGTTATCTGTTGTATGCATGTCTCAGAAACTGTAGAAAGAATAGTTTGAGGACTTGGATATGACATGCACTAGAACACCTTAAAATTAAAATTTATGAAAATGGTGCTGTAACTGTTTGGGAAATGTTCTGGCAATTGTTTTATGTTCTTTTCTCAATCTAGTTTCTCTGAGATCAAATAAAGATTTAGAGAACTTGACTTGTATTCACTTACAAGTGCTTCTTACTATGTTGTATTATGAGGTATACCTTTACTGCAAATAAAATAAAGCTGTAAAAGTGATGCTAGATTCCTCCTGACTGTTTAGGTTCCCCAGCTCTTTTATTGATACATAAATTTTTACCTTTTATTTGTTTCAGTGGTACTATATATAGGATAAACAGGAAAACAATTTTAAGGCTGACAGAAAAACTACTGAAAGTGATATAATTTCTTTCTACTAAGTTTCTAACTAAGTTTTGCTTAATTAGATGGAATTAGAAGACATCTTTTCTCTAGTGAAAACTATACTGCACTGTACATCCTTAAAAACATGGACAAATTTTTTACAAATTTCTTTTGGTACTGTAGACTGCATCTATTTTATAGAATGGATTTCTGATAAATGAACACTCTCAGCTTCTCACTTAAAGCAGATGACTTTATCCTTTTTGCATCAGTTTCATTTTTTCGTGTTAGTTTCAGTTGCTTAGGGTTTTTATCTTGAGAGCAAGGCAGCACGTGTTTAAAAAAGATATTTTGAGGTTTTGCTTTTTTTTTTGTTTTGCAGAGCAGACTAAAGAATGCATATGTGCTATTAATACATGTTTGTTTGCCTGTTGTGACATTTGGATCTTCTCTGAGAAAGTGAATGAAAAGACTGCATATGATTTTTTTTCCCACTTCCTGCTTTCAGTATTAAGTCTATAAGAATCTAGCTTAATTTCACTTATTTTTACCAGAAAGATTGTCACTGTTTGCAACCAGGGATTTAAGGGGGTGATGTGAAATTAATATTTGCAGTGGAAGGTTTCCATATTTGATATCAAAGATACCAAAAGATATCACCTTGAACGATCTCTGTATAACTTCTTGAAAGGAGGTTGTAGACAGGTGGGGGTTGGTCTCTTTCACCAGGCAGCAACGGACAGAACGAGAGGACACAGTCTGAAACTGCGCCAAGGAAGGTACAGGTTGGATATTAGGAAGAAGTTTTCACAGAAAGAATAATAAAATATTGGGATGGTCTGCCCAGAGAGGTGGTGGAGTCACCATCCCTGGAGGTGTTTAAAAAGAGACTGGATAGGGCACTTGATGACATGGTTTAGTGGAGGTGTAGGGCGTGGGTTGGACTTGATGATCTTAGAGGTCCCTTCCAACCTGGTGATTCTGTGATTCTGTGATCAGTATTTTCTTTCTTTACAAACAGTATGAGCCCTGCTTTTGCTGTCATTCCTTTTAATAATCAGCAAAACTTTTAAGTAAAAAATATCTGTAACAATGTCAAGTGAGAAATGTTCATTTTTTTCCTACAATATTTGGTTAAGGTTTACTTGCTGGAATGCCTTTAATTTCAGAGTTGCAAAAAAGTTTCTTTTTATGTGTCTATCATTCAATATCTTGGTATATTAGAAGTGAAATGTGCCTGCAACTCCACAGCTTTCCTTATGATAACTTGCTTGCTACTCATTTATGCTAAAACATTTAGCTGTTTCTTCTTATTGCTTAATGAACAGTTGCCTGTGTTATTAGGCAATGTTGATTATTCTGACTGATGCTGTCAGCAGTGTCAAAAATAATGTTATTAGTGGATATTATAAGATCCTCTTATTGTTGTTCCAGTAACTTAGTCCAGCACGCAGAATTTCGCAGAGGGTGCTGCTAGCCTATACCTCCCCTTTTTTATTTTTCATTGTAAATAATAAAGTTTTCAACTTTTTTCTGCATGCCATCTCATCATGTGTAACTGAGTATTTTTTATTTGCCCCTAAAAGCAACGAGCTTATTACACCTTCCTTCTCTGCTCTTGCGGGTTCCAGACAAGAAAGTGATTTTGTTCAGAAAAAGCACATTTTTCTTGACCTGATGTCCAGAGCATTGTAAAAGTTTGAAAAGATCACATCCTCATAGAAGGCCACTTTCTGTCTTTGTACACAGCCTGTGAACACTCTACACAGAACAGTTTTCCCTGTAAAGAGAGTAGAAAGTTCTTAACAAGATGAGATAAATAATATCTAGATGTACTGCTGGTACACAGATTAAATGTCTTTGTGAGACAGAATGTCACAAGGAGCTGGAAAGCCAGTTTTAGAGCAGCTACTTATTGTCTTTCTTTCCTGGCATTCTTAGCATTTTCTTTCCAATTCGTCCTCTGTTTCTCATTTACTTTTTACTTCCGTTTTTTATTGCTTTTGAGAACTCCCAGCTGATCCTCCTGTGTTTCAGTTCCACTTCCTCTCACAACTGCTTTCCAAAACAGGATCATTGGACAGTTAATGCTGGTGCTTGAAATGAGTGAACAACCCAATTAGATTAACCAAGGGTAGGGAAATTCATGTCTTAGGCTTCTATTTTCTGCCAACTCAGGAAGACAAAAGAACATCAAACAGCTCCCAAGTTATGCCAGGCATAGCTGTGCAATGTATAATTGGGACCATAATGTCCGTGATGGTGATGATGTCGCTGTTTTCTGCCTTTAGAAGATAAGGACAGTTGCTGTTTGCTGTGTAGAACTGAAGAAATAAGAGAAATTCACAGGTTTGACCTTTTAGATTTTTTTGGGTGTGAACAAATAATGATAACTATTTAAGCCTTCCTGGAAGTAAAAGATAGTAACCAGCCCTTCTGATCTGCTTCGCAAATGTTCATAAATTCATCCATACCTATGGCTAGCTTCCTGTGGATCAAAATTTTGCGGTTTTGCTCCCAAGTAACATAGGATATTGGAGAAAGAGCAGAGTCATGGTGTCATGTTGCTTGATCTGAAGAGATAATAAAACATTACTAAAATGACTTTCAGACATAAAAATCTATGTGTATACACATGCTGTCAGGACCAGGAGTTCAAAAGTGTGTGTTCCAGAGATGAGTCCCACGGCCACAGAACAGAGATCAGCATCATTACCTTTACTGCCTGGCATGTTGATAACCTGGTTTCAGTTCTTCTCTTTCCCCTGCCAAGTGACTCTTGCCAGTCTTTCTACACATCAGTTTAGCGTGCAGTGAGGCTATTAACAAAGGGATTCTGCTAATTTCTAATCCTTCCAATTTCTTTCTTTAGTCAGTGCACGATAGAGCAGGAGACTGCCCTCTAGAGAGCAGCTCCCGATTTAGGCATTGCCTTCCAGAAGAGACTGTAGAGGAAGGCTAGAGAAAATAAATAGCTCGTGTGACTAGCCTAGATTTCGAACTCATTAGGAAGCCTTAATTATATCAACATGCTGGAGATTTCTCTGTGATATAAAGTCACCTTCCATCTGCACAACCTTTTAATCCTTATTTTTTTAGCTTTTTAGCTTCTAGTAATAATACCTTCTCCATGAGTGTCTCAATTAATACAGGAATGTAACTGAGACTGCTTCCGAATTTGTTTTTGAGAAAAATGTAGAGATCATTTGCATGGGAGGCGGTAAAACACTACATAGCCTCTTAGTGCATGTTGTTCATTTTAAAAGAAATTTGCAGGGAGCTTGGCAGTCTTTCTAGCTTGCACACACAGTTGATATAATTTAGTTTAAAACAGACCCTGAAAGTACCACTTAAAATGAAAGCTGTTCAACTCACATGCAGAACACCTATTTTGTAGACCAATGCTTAGTATTATTTGATAAAGATCAGCCATCACTTGCACATAAACCATGGTTTTTATGCCATGAGCTAGGTATAATGTATTCTTAATACAACTAAATAGATTTTACATGCTTATTTTCACTTGTTCTGTAAAAATATATATCTATGTAGTTGTTTACATTACAACATTTAGCTTTCAATCATGTAATTTTTTGTTCTCCTGATTCACTTAAAATGACACATCTTTTAAATACAAATTATGGAATTTTATTCTTTGTTCCACGAAGTTTTGTTTGAAGTTTTGCCTTACTGAAATGAGAATGCTGCCATATGTATATTTTGAATTACTGCCATGTTTGTTTACTATATTAGAACCTTGTCTTGAAAAACTTATTAAAAAGAAAAAAATAAATTTCTTTTATTGAAGAACCCATGGAAATATGTCCTTGTACTCTCAGCGTAGTATTTGTTTCTAGCTTGTATTTGATAAAGACTGGAATTTCTGGTTGAAAGTCTGATTTCAAAGAGCTGCCCTTTGTTTCATTCATCTGTAATTGGTACTTTTTGATTGTACATTTTTCTTATTATTCTCTGGCATGTTGCAATTTTACCTATGGATATTTCCATTCTTCTCCTACGTTTCCAAGTACATTTTAAGCCCACACTTTTCCTGCCAAGTTAGGATTATTTCTACAAGTAGCCTCACTATATTGAGATTCAATTTTGTCAGAAATAAATTTTATTTCCAGTTAATCCACAGATGTGATTTAGCTGCATTACTTAGTTGCTTACCATAACTCAGGGGCCTTATGATGGATTTCACATACATAAAAGTGGGTTGTTTCCTGACTATGAACTTCCAAATATCATTGAGTGAGTCACTCAGAAATTTCAAACATGCCATCAGTTTTTGGAGAGCAGACCAGAGAAACTTACATTGTTGGAACAAGCAGTTTTGCTGAAGCTGAATGGTTTATGAAAGTGTGGAAATTTACAGCAGTTTTTATGCAGGGTTTTATCTAATATGGTGTATATTTTTAGAAAAAACTGCAATATAATTTCAGGGAGATTAGAATGGATGGGCCACAATTAGTAATTTAAACATCTTTTAAATAAAAAAGGTCACTATAATTTCAAAATTATTTTTGTTTTCATACTTTTGTTTATAGCAACGAAATATAAAAAGTGGAATTAAAAATAAGAATTTTCAGCTAGCCCAAAATACAATTTTTGTCCATAATGACAAATTCTGTTGCATTACAGTTATCTAGAATAGGTTCATCTTTTATAATTCATTCTCTGAATTCAGTTGGTCCATATAGTTGTTTTCAGTCAATTTACTGTTTCCATTGGTACTAAATGTGAGACCTGTCATATTTCAGAGGGGGTAAGAGAATGTTACCTCAGCTATCCTGGAAAAGAAGTGGAAGTAGGAAAATAGTGCCTTTTGGGTTGAAAGATGCAAATGGAATTATTCTATTTTGAAGTACTCTATTTCTGTCACCATGTAATTAGCACACAACACAAACAAATATGGACTCTGTCGCAATGTAGTCAGACTGACATGTAACATTGCTTTAGTCACCCACCGGGCAGATACTCACTGACCTCCATGGCTGCAATGAGCAAAACCAATTTTACTTTAAAACCTAGACTGTAGATTATGAAAGTGAAATAATTTTATCTTAGTATCATAGAATCATAGAATTGTTAGGGTTGGAAAGGACCTTAAGATCATCTAGTTCCAACCCCCCTGCCATGGGCAGGGACACCTCACACTAAACCATGCCACCCAAGGCTTTGTCCAAGCTGGCCTTGAACAACTGCCAGGGATGGAGCACTCACAACTTCCTTGGGCAACCCATTCCAGTGCCTTACCATCCTTACAGTAAAGAATTTCTTCCTTATATCCAATTTAAACCTCCTCTATTTAAGTTTGAACCCGTTACCCCTTGTCCTATCACTACAGTCCTTAATGAAGAGTCCCTCTCCAGCATTCCTATAGACCCCCTTCAGGTACTGAAAGGCTGCTATGAGGTCTCCACACAGCCTTCTCTAGTTCAACCTGCATCCATGGCATCAACATCCAGCTACAGGACTCCACATCCGGTCTGAATTCAGAGAGAAGCCACAGTACTGAAAATTGCCCATGATGCAGCTGCCTCAGCTGCAGAACATGTCAAAACCAACTGTATGTACAAGAGTTATGTCAGGCTTACAGAATTTACACTCTTGCTTTCCTCCTCACTTTGCCTTATTAGAGCACAAGTTCTTTTGAGGCAGTGATTTCTGTCTACCTGTTTTGCAACATGCATAGCATAGTTAGGCTCCATTATAACTCTAAAACAACTACCATGAAGAAGAACAAGTCATATGGCAAGTGACAAACTTTGAAAATTTGCTCTAACTTACAGTCAGCCAGAATATTCTCCCCTTCAAACAAAAAAAAGTCTGGCCTGTCTCTGGATTGTGGCTTTTTCCTCAAATAAACAAAAAAGTTACATTCTGAGTTTCACTTTCAGGACCTTCAAAAAATCTTGTCTGTTCTCTACTTAAGGGAGGTTTGAGTGAAGGGAACAAGGACTCCACAATCTGACTGGAAAACAAGACAGCATTCATTTCTTCCAATGATAATAATTTCTCATAGTTTGAATGTAACAATTCACCCTTACCTCAGCTTTGCTTCCTGGATCATGATCTGCAGCAGCAAAGTAGACCACCTCTTGTACTTCATCCCTTGGCTTTGCAGAGTTCTTTCCGAACACCACCAGCCTATCTTTAGAACATGGGGGAAAGGCTACGAAACAGTAACCTGGGGGAGCTGCAGCCATCCTCAGCAACTTAAAAAATCTAAGAAATACCTTTCAGATGTACTAGTTCCATATGTGTATCCAGTATACTTAAATAAGGATTAATCATAAAACACATTAAAAAATCAAAGTTGGACTGAACTATTTTTCTGCCACTGCATGTGAGCATACAGGTTGTATATCTCCTTGAATCCTACACAGTAGCAAATGCTGTTAGTTCAGTAAAGCATGTACTTCATGAATCTAGAGAAAGGTCTTGTTAGAGTCGAGTAATTCATAAACCTCACTGGATTTGAAACTTGTTGTCCCATGCTGTATTGCAGAAGTTGAGACAAGATTTGGTGTTTCACTTAGATGTATCCAAAAATGCTTTCATGTTTCTCTAGTTTACTGTTACATAAGCTTCTAGAGAATGCTGTGCTGCACATTTTCAGCTACTTACGTGCGTTTCTTTGCAAAGTTTCTTCAGGTCTTTTCCATTTTTATCTCTGGAGACTTGATGTTGATCATAGTATTAGGAAAATCTAGTTCCATTCCTGAGATTCAAAAGCGGTGGCATAATGGAATCTTTTTCTCTGCTTTTAGCTTGTCCCTAAAGAAAATTGAGAAGATGCTTTGGTGGTTTTTTATGATCCATATTTAGGATTTATTTTCTTATGACTTAATGGCTCCAGTTCCTCAGGTTACCCATTGTACACTTTGCCACATACTTTTCTTAGGAATTTGTTGAAATTCCCCTTGCTCCCTCAAGAATTTTCACACAGCTACCTTTCTCTGGGCATGAAGTTTACTTTATCCTAGCGTTACTGATACTGTACTTTGACCTGCTTTTGCTTGGATAGCTATGCTGTCATTTTCATTCCAAAATTTTTCTGCAGCAGATTTTGGTGGGGTTTGTGTATTTCTAGTTCCAAATCAGTTTGCTACATCCAGATCAGTTCAACTCTTTTCTAGAGCGTACCTCAGCAGAACGTAATTAAACCCCATTTGGTAATAATTCCCATCAGTGCATACTGTGCCATGCATGCTGCTTGCATCAGCAGTTTCATTTTGATATTTTAGAGCTGCTGAGTAATTAATTTTACAATATTTTTTAAAATATAAGACGTAATTCTAATTTCCATTTTTGAATGAAAGGCAAACAGAACAAAAATCCACAAAAAACCTCCCAAAAATCCCTAGGAGAACTAGTTTGGGTTACTTAGGCCAGGTTAGGGAATTTCAAATCAAGACTTTTAGAAATTCATTGTTAAAACGATAAAGTTATGAAAGTGATACTAAATTGCAATCTGTATGGTCCAGGCAATTCTGTTGAAGTACATAGTGGGAAGACATGATCAGACTTTTACAAAAGAGGAGTCTAATACATTATGGGTTTTCTTCTGCTTATTTTTTTTCAGTTATTTAATTCTATAGTGCATAGGGGTGGGGAGATGTAGATGGTGTTTCAACTATACATTTGATCAGACAAAGATTATTCCTTTTGTGTTAGAGATATCCTTTTATGTCTCATACGACAAGATACAGCAAACAGAAGAAAATATATTGAGATAATAACAAAAGCATACCAGATATTTGCATTACCTATATATAACAAATAAAAAATGTTGACAGCATTTCCATTTTCTATTTCAGCAGTTTCTAAGAGCTCATTTATAAGGAGCCTTCTGTTCTGTTTGGCTGACAAACACTGACGTATGAATCTTTATGCAATCGGCATCTTCTCCTCTTACTAAATCATTCATGAATGTTGCACTACTTTTAGTCTCTTTGTTCTGTCAATGACTTTGTGGTAAAAATAGAAGTAGAGCTGTTTGATTTCAGTGATTTGATGCATTCGTAGTTGATACAGATCATTAGCCTTTTTAAAGCATGCATAAGTCATGGACCCTAATTTTACAGTCTTCAGGCCTTTAATCTTTTGGCAATGTTCATGCTTTTATTTTAAAGTAATAACTTCTTAAATACCTTTTGTGTACTGAATGAAATCAATATTTCTACAGTAGTGGATACTTACCTACAAAACAGTGGTAGCTAAATTGGAGAAGATCTCCAAGAATAAAGAGGAAAATTACTATCCAAAACATAAGCGATTAAAAGAATTACTGTAATTCAATTTATAGGGGGGAAAAAAAAAAAAACCAACAACATAAGATAATGTCAAACACTATAGGGAATTAGGAAAAACAAGAATTGTCTCCCAAATTCTTATGTGGCCTGTAATTAAAAGAAAATGAGTTTGTCTTTATAACCAGCAGTAAGAACTTAATGCTTCAAGATGTGTACTGTGTAGGAGCTATGGAGCTAAAAGTTAGAGAAAATGTCAACCAGAAGAGAATTTATTGCTCCAAGTAAGCCTTGTTGCAGTGCACTAATGTTTCTGCAGAATTAGTGGAGGCAGAAAAAAAGAAGGGAATATGATAGTGCATGCACCTTTATTTAAAAAAAAAAGAAAAAAAAGTGGTTAAAAAGAAAAGAGTTTGTAGTAGGAATAGTGAATCTCTGATCTTTCCTAATTTCAATCAAGGTAAGCACTTGAATTAAAAATATATCATTGAGACCTAACATTTCTGATATTCAAGAAATCCTTTTGGGCCCTGAAAAGCTCCATGATAAATATGACACGTCTTCTGCCTTGATTCTTTAGAGAGGTTTGCACCTTTCTGCCTTATAGGAGCTCTAGAAATAAAGGAAGCTGCGTTACTGGGGCTTCACAGTGAATCTGTACTACATGTAAAAAATTTGCTCTATGATGTGTTAACAGAGGTTGCCTTAAATTTACTTCATAAAATTAAGTAGGTAAATGCAGCAAAAGACAGATATCCACCAAATCACATCAGTGTGTGACAATATGTAAAGTGCAATTTGAGGTCATTTAGCTTTTAGATATCAAGTATTTTGTCCATTTCTGTTGTTAAACCACTGACCGTGATTGTATGGAAAATTGAACATATTTGGTTTCTTTTTTAAATGTATGTTTAGTGTTAAATGAGTTTAAAATGTGAGTGGAGAAATAAAAATGCTTACATAGCATGAAAACCAGAATTTAGATTAGGTTGCAGGTTTTTGCTCTTGAAGAACAGGCAGCTGCTCCTCAGTGATTTTTCTTTTTATAGAATTGAAAGAGAAGAAATGAGCAAACTCCAATAGAAAAACCTTAATTTGAATGGTATGAGTGTCTTTCACAGCAGAGGAAGCAAACTGTTGTGAACTGTTATGTGAACTGTATATTTTACTCAACATTCTTTTGATGAGAACTTGCCCTTCATTTGGAGTTCTGTAAAACATTAATGCAACAACATTATCTCCTACAGGAAAAGGCTATAATAAGTGATAGTAGTCACTTATTTCTGGGTTCAAAGACTCTGATCTACTTAGGACAGCAAAAGGCTTCACTTGGCTCTGGATTAGGCCTTTGCACAGGAACTGGGGGTGGGAGGTCCATGTTATAAAGTGCTCCTGGAACGAACTTGGATAACCACAAGGATGTGGCTGAAAGACAAGAGCAGTGGAATGCCACATCTGCCAAGATTTTGTTTCAACTGTTTGATGTTATGTTTTTTGTTGGTTTTCTTTGTTTTTGTTTTCCTCCTGGAGAACTGCAGTCCTTTTCTCACTTTACCTGTTTCATTTTGTTTCGACTTTCTTTCTTACCATCTTCTCCAGTATCATTTGTATTTTCATAAACCATTTGCAAACTCATTTGTGGGTATCTGGGTTTTTTTTTAGTGTCACATTGGGGGAATCATTCCATCATTTTGATAACTTTTGGAGCACCTTTGCTATACCTACTTTGTTTCTAAGAGTCTCATTTTTTGAAATAGAATATGAAAACGGAAGCTGGAAGCAGTATTTTAGGCAAGGAGACATCATGGGCATAAATATGCTGTCATAAGGATGTTCTCTGGTTTTTGGCTATGATTTTTTTCTAGAGATTCTTATTATTCTGTTGAAATATTGGCTACTTTTGAATGTTAACATGATGTCTGCAGAGTCCTGCCTGTCATGACCACATGATGATTAACATTTTAGAGTACAACTTTGTATACAGCTAATTAGAGCTGCAGTTTTGTTTGGTTTTATTACATGGATATTGCTTCCCATGTTCAAATACTGTAGATGTATAGATATATTGCACTTAATGTGTCCACATTAAGCTTTATTATCTGGCTGCAGAACATAAAAATATTTATGACACAATTCTCTGTCTTATGTGGAAAGAGAAATCTGTGGGGGTTATTAATCTTTTTCAGAAATCCTCGAGAGACCTGTAAGCACTAACATGAAAGCACTTTCAATGTAGCTTATGATGTTGCATCAAATGCTGCATTTTTAATTTGATAGCAGATAAGGCAGCAAAAACCCAAACCTGATACAGAAATGTCTGCAGCTAAAAGGCAGTTATTTGTGAAGATGTTCTCACCTGTTGCTTCTCTCACCTAACTCTGAAGTTGACAGCTGACAACTATGTGTAACTTTGAATACAAGTGTTAATAACAGCTGAGACAGTAAAATGTAATTATTGCATGTTATTATACTATCACCTGTGCAGCTGCAAGGTGTAGACTGAATATTTTGCCACATTCAATTAGAAGATAAAAGTAGTGCTGCAGAATGAAGTCTGTTAGAAGAACTTAAATTACTGCGACTGAAGTAGCAATTGTAAAGTCATCCCACATCCTAGCAAACTGTTTCAAGACAAGGAAAGCATGACTTTTCTGCACTTGGCTCACCACAGCTGGTAGCTTGGATGTTATCTTAAGAGAGTGTTTGGCCTGTGAGGTATGTGTATGATTCATTAATGCAACATGAAAAGTGGTAGAAGAAATGTATTGTCCTGGCAAAAGGAGCAGAAGAAAACAATCTTCCCACCATGTTACCGGCACTGGCCCTTTGCATAGAGCTTGATGTTTGCCATACTCTTCAGTTTCTTATCCGGTCTTTAACCAGTACTCCAATAGCACTGGAAAGTGAATCTGCCTACTCAGTTTAATACATTTTTCATTGCAGATTGTTTCTGCAGGGCTGCAGCACCTTTTGTTTTAAGATACAAGCCATAGAGCAATGGTGTTGTCAGTTGACTTCTGTTCTAGAAAAAAAATCAGTTGCACAGATGGTTGATCACCCTTTTTTGGTGAGAATTTTATACCAATGTTAAGACTTTGACTTTTAGCTCATAAAGATATCCCAAGCAACCACTGGAGTCACAGAAGATTATGAGGTTTAAAAGCTCAAAAGTGAGAATTTGAAAGTTTCTTAGAACCCCAAAATTTTAGCCATGTGTCTGATGGCATTTTCTATATTACCTTTGACTAAATTGACTTCTAATAAAATAAACATTTAGTTGGAGTAAAATGACTAAAACCACCTCCTAGAAGGTCTTTATAGGCAAAGAAATCCATGTTATCACTTAAACTTGCTTCCTGTGTAACAGAAACTATTTAACCCAGTAATCCTCCAAATACATCTGTAGCATTCTGTTTTAAGAATGCATTCCCACCTCCTGACTGTAAATTGAGATCCCTAATTAGCCTTCTTCTTGGTATGAGATGTTAAGTTTCTGATACTTTGCTGTATAGTTAGCATCTGACAGCTGCAGCCACTTTGGTGGGATTCACAGACTAGTTGAGGCTGGAAGGCACCTCTGTAAATTATAGAGTCTAACCCATGTGCTCAAGCAGGCTATATAGACCTGGTTGCCCAAAACCATTTCCAGGCAGCTTTTGAATATATCTAAGCGTGGAGACTCTATCACCTCTCTGAGTAACCTGTGCTAGTGCTTGGTTACCCTCGTAGTTAAAAAAAGGTTTTCCTGATGTTCAGATGGCACTTCCTGTGCTTCCATTTTTGTGGATTGTCGCTTGTTCTGTCTTTGGACACTACTGAGAAAAGTCTGTCTCTATCTTCTTTGTTCCATTCCATCAGTTATTTATACACATTAATAAATTTCCCCCAAACCTTCTCCAAGTTGAACAATTATAACGTTCTCTCCCACTCCTCATAAGAGAGATGCTTCAGTCCCCTAATTGTCTGTACTGCCCTTTGGACTCATTCCCCTAAGTCCATACCTATCTTGCAGCCCAGTTTCTTCAGAAATATTAATTTTTCACTCACTTATTTGGCATTTAAGTAGCATGTTTGAATGAGTCCTCTTTCGGATTGCTATTTCCTTATTGTGAACACAATTCTAGGACATGTACTAGTTTTAATTTCATACTGACTGATGCATAAAGTTGAAGTCTCCTTTCTGCAATTCTGCAGGTGCATATCAATTAAAATAGAAAAGTACTAGTCTTAAAACTGAGTCTTCACATCACTCAAGTTACAGCAATCCAGACTTGAAACTCAGCATCTTTTATTTTCTGTAATCAAAGAAATTGGGCAAATCAACTCAATTAATGTCAACTGAAAGAAAACAGCACTGTCCTATATAACACTAGGCACTGGTTCTTTACCTTTTCAGAGAAAACCTCTTCATTTACCTAAAGAAATTATTTCTGAATCCCTCCTGCTCTTTAAACGTGACCTAGGAAACGTTACCCATACCTCCCACCTTCAATCCCTCCTGCTTCTAACTCCTGCCAGTAGGGCTTATTTTTATGGTATAGCTGGGTATTGCTGCTGAGTCCAATGCACCTTCCTTCAGCTTTAAGTTTTTCGTTTGTATTTAACAACCAATCAAATATATTGATCCAAAATATAAATAAAAGCAATCACTTAATAGAATTTTTCCTTTTCTAAAATTACTCAATTACTCATAAACTGTTCTACTTGATGAATATAAAATGAATGCTGAAAGGAAAATCATACTTAGGAAATTTATGTCTTGTTATCATATAGAATATTGAATAAAATCTAACACATTAAATATGGAGATGTTAACTGGGGTATAGTTTTTCAACACAGAGTAATGATAAATACTTAAAATATATCAATATTTTTGTGCCATATCCTCACTTTGAAATTAAATAAAATCTTAATTTTGATGTTCAGGACAGAATACTCCAGGGATAGCAGATGGAAATTTGAAGTACAATGTGCTGAGAAATTCTTATCGGTGTGGAAAAATCTGAAAGATGTTCTATTTATATTATAGTTTGCTATTGTCATTTTCTGAAACTTCCTTTTCTTTCAGTTAATAGAGTTAGGCTGTCACATTTATTAATATATTTAGTGTTTGTGTTTTATTTACAACCTTGGTGACAATGTCCTCGAGAGTGATTTATTCTGATCAGCTGTCAAGAGGTTGATACTGTAAGTAGTGATGTAAAATAAAATGGAAACAGGTTTCAGAGACTCTGTTAGCTTAAGAAATAGATGCACAATACTCTCTCCTGTTTCTACAAAGTAATGACTGGTAACTTTTGCAAGTGTTGCAGTCATATAGCCTAACCTATTCAGCTTGGTCCTTCCAGAGCAAGCGAAGCCACTCAGAGGGCTTAGACACAGAAATCTACCTGGGTGGAAAGTGAATCTACAGCAAAATTATATTCCCAAAACATGCAATAACTTTTTTTGAGCATTCCTGCAACCTATATGATATATCTGGAATAGCTGTTGGGTGGAAAGGCCTTAACTTACTTGAGGTTTTATATTCCAAAATGTCTGTGTCTGTGGATCTGTAACCCATTAGTGAAAGCAGAAGGACAAAAATGTTGTAACACTGATAATAGGTGCTGAATTGTTTAAAAGTCTCCTTAATAACTAAGCAGCTTCACTGTACATCAATAACCAGTTTTGATGACTCTGCATTTTACAAAAACATTTTAGCTAAAAGACAAAGTTACTTGTAGCATGACAAACAGCTTTCTACAACTAGACAAAGAGACCAGAGTAGAGCTTTCAACACTGATTACCCTTAAACAGATACAACTAAAAAAAAAAGAAATCTAGATTTACCTAAATGAAGTATTAAAGACGGGAGTAAAATCAGTGAATGAAACAATAGCATGTTATTAAATTCACCAGTAGAGTTAAAGAATATTTTCAGAATATTTTCAGACCCCTGGTTTTGATGCATGATATATGGAGAGCTGGAAGACTTTAACTCCATCATGTTGCTAAAGTTCCCTGCAGACATTTACCTGGACACATGCCTCCAACTTTTACTTCCAGTGCCATCCTTAACACAAGCATCCTGCCAGTGTCATAGTTTCATAGAATCATAGAATAGTTAGGGTTGGAAAGGACCTTAAGTTCATCAAGTTCCAGCCCCCCTGCCATAAGCAGAGACACCTCACACTAAGACACGCCACACAAGGCTTCGTCTAACCTTGAACACTGCCAGGGATGGAGCACTCACAACTTCCTTGGGCAACACATTCCAGTGCCTCACCACCATTACAGCAGAATTTCTTCCTTATATCCAATCTAAACCTCCCCTGTTTAAGTTTGAACCCATTACCCCTTGTCCTATCACTACAGTCCCTAATGAAGACTCCCTCCCTAGCATCCCTATAGGCCCCNACCACCATTACAGCAGAATTTCTTCCTTATATCCAATCTAAACCTCCCCTGTTTAAGTTTGAACCCATTACCCCTTGTCCTATCACTACAGTCCCTAATGAAGACTCCCTCCCTAGCATCCCTATAGGCCCCCTTTCAGATGCTGGAAGGCTGCTATGAGGTCTCCACACAGCCTTCTCTTCCCCAGCCTGAACAGCCCCAACTTTCCCAGCCTGTCTTCATATGGGAGATGCTCCAGTCCCCTGCTCATCCTCGTGGCCTTCCTCTGGATTTGTTCCAACAATTCCATGTCCTTTTTATGTTGAGGACACCAGAACTGCACACAATACTGCAGGTGAGGTCTGACGAGAGCAGAGTAGAGGGGCAGGGTCACCTCCTTCTACCTGCTGGTCACACTCCTTTTGATGCAGACCAGGATACGGTTGCTTTCTGGGCTGTGAGCACACATTGAAGCTGGCTCATGTTCATGTTCTCATCGACCACCACCCCCAAGTCCTTCTCTGCAGGGCTGCTCTGAATCTCTTCTCTGCCAACCTGTAGCTGTGCCTGGGATTGCTCTGACCCAGGTGTAGGACTTTGCACTTGCATGGTTAAACTTCATGAGGTTGGCATCAGCCCACCTCACAAGGGTGTCAAGGTCCCTCTGCATGGCACTCCTTCCCTCCAGCGTATCCACCGAACCACACAGCTTGGTGCCATTGGCAAACTCGCTGAGGGTGCACTCAATCCCACTGTCCATGTCAGCGACAAAGATGTTGAACAAGACCAGTGC
>NDXB01020998.1:0-18712 GCA_002631895.1 Agapornis roseicollis
CTCCCCGGCAGAGCATGAGGCTCACAAAGTCCTTGGTCAGGGCAAACATCTCTCAGCAACAACAAAAAACATTGGCCTTATCAGCCTTCTTCCTGGGTTAAGTCAAAACACCAGCTACTAAAGAGAAGAAAAACTGACTGCAACTGCTGAACCCAGGACACACAGGAAGTCCCAAAATGGGTCTCCTGAAGCATGTTTCTAAAACCCAAGCCATCAGAAGTAACAGTTTAGGTAAGCTTTGAGTTCTGCAAACCCTGGGAAAAGTGGCTCATTTCAGTGGAGATTGGTCGAGAAATTTCTGTTTTAAGGATGCTGGAAGAGGACAGATTTTGAGGAGACAGATACACAGTAATTGGCTTAGAAAAGGCCATGCATAAGTCCTTGTTCAGATGTTTTGAAAAGTTTCTATTGAAAACACTATTGTCTCAGACAACTGTGGATGTTAGTTTTCTTTTCCTTCTATGTCTCCTTTTTATTTTTTTTTGTTGGTTCTCTAAACGTCAGCATCTCACATTTGAGTGAGACTCTGAAAGCTTCTTATTGTGGTGTCTACAGTAAATCCAGATCCTCCAGCTAACCAGAAAATGGACTTCTTATGTCATTTGCCGTTGGTTAAGACATATGCAAGAATTTTTCACTCAGAAGTTGTTGCAAGAGTTTATTTCAGGAAAATTATGATGTACTACATTTAAACTGGTGATTTTAAAATAAAAGTTTTTCTATTATTTGCCATGTTATGCCACTCTCCAAAGGGTCCCCACAAAAGAGGTCAACAGGTGTCTCTTACTTAGAGCATAAAAAGGAGACATAATAGAAGTTGAAAAATACTTACATCTCTGTAATAATTCCTTCTCTTAAACTTAAAACAATGTTAAAATAAACTTTAATGTGTGACAAGTCTAGTGATATCTCCCCAGCAACAGATCAGTTATTGATTGATGTGTTATATATTAGCTAAAAATAACGGTTTTCACATTTTTCCTCCTACAGAATAGCTGTTAATTTTAGCTGCATTCCAGCCTAGGCCCTTCTCATAAAAATATTTCAGAATTATTTAAAAATTGGGAAACAATCTTCTGTTGCTAGTAGTAGCAGAATGTCACCTTTTCCCATTTAACTGCAGAAATACATATTTCTCTCATACAGACAAGTTTGGTTTTTACAAGAAAAGAGGTTACATCAAGAACAAGACAGAAGCAAGGATATATTATAGTTAGTTGGTAAGCAAACCTATGTAACATTCAATTTGTATTATGTAAGCACCAATGTGCTAAAGATACAATAATAACTAATATTTATTTGCTCTTTGCCTGCCTGTGTCAGAATGAAAACTTCAGTTTCAAATTTTATTTAAAACTACAGTGTCCAGGGAGGTAACTTTGTTTATCTAAAACCATACAGTGTTCATATTTCTTTTCTCTGTCTCTGCTTAGAGTTTGGATCCCCAGTGAGTAGCTTTCTGGTTCAGTAGTGAATATACTGTGACTACATGGAATAACACCAGGACACAGCTGATATTTTGTTGATAAGATTTGCATTAAAATATGTTTACAGTCAGCCTGTCTTGCAAATATATATTATGGTAGAACATTTATCAATTTCAGACACACTCTGCCTTTATCATACATAAAATTTAGAAACATTCACCAAGAACAGTTATCCAAAAAGATGGAAAGAAGGTAAAACATAAAATTTCAATTCCCTGTTGTGTCAAGATAGAGAAAAGAATTAAAAGCACAGCAATAAATCTTTTTTTTATTCATCTGCATTGATTTCTTTGCAAATGTAGACCATTAACATGCTCTTTCTAGATTGTCCTGGTCGTATACCTATGGATTTTCTCCCCATATTTCTATTTTACTCTATTCTGAGAAACTAGGTGCAAAATGTCTTTTTGAGTTTTTTGTTGTTTCTATTCCCTTCAGAGTCAATTGTCTTGTTTTCCAGATTAGGCAAAACACACCAAAAGCTATGGTTTACCATTTTTATTTATAAATTCTGGGATGTCACTTAGTTTTAAAGAGGGCATATGTAACCATGAACAAACTAACTTGTACAAAGGCAATCATATGATAGTTTGAGCTTGGATCATGTCCTGAAGTGATATGGTTGTGTTGATACATTTCTGAGCTGAGGTGAAGGTCCAAGAGACTGGCTAGCTCAGATGAGGAGCCAAAAAAAAAAAAGGAACTCCATATTTTTACCTTTCATCTGTATGTTACATTGACTTTTAGGATCAGGTCAGCATTGGTTTGGAGATCTCTTTACAGCATACTGAGATACAGTGCAGATGTTGCACAGTGTTACTCCTGCGCAGCTGCTTTCCTCAGCACTAGCACTGTCTCTACCCTAGTAAATGGAGCATTCCTGGTACCACTGGCTGGCACCGAGGACAGCTGCAGCAGAACTGTTTGCACTGGTATGAAAGAACTCTTGCCTTACAGAACAGAGCTGGTTCAGGCAAATTTCCATTTGGGAACTGGCTCTGGCGTGAGCTAACTGCTGAACTGTACTCATGAGCTGTATTTGTTGCAGCCTAAAACCATGCTAGGGACAATTCTAATAAGCTACTAATGTAGAGAGTTCATCTCTTCTGCTTAGAAAAGTTTCCTCTCCAAACAATATTTGTACCCTTGTAGCACAGACTGCTCTCCAGCCTAGATTTTTACCCTCAGCCTTCTGTTGCTTTTCAGCTGCTTGTTAGGGGAGAAAAGGGATTTTTCTTTTTTCTTTCTCCCTCGATTTCAAGACAAGGCATCATACAAAGGCTCAACCAAACCTTTGAGTCTTCCTCTTCTACCCCCTAAGACCCCTGCACCAGCAAGGTCTTTCTTTCCTGAATATACGTATTGTAGTTTTATGCTAATAACCACAATATTGTTGCCTATTTTCAATGTAAAGAAGTTGATGGTCCTGTAGTCCTACTTTTCTGTGTCTCAAATGTACTCCAGGGACTTTTAATTGCTGATTGGCTTGGGTTTTCAGGGGGGAGATGGGGGTGAGGGGGTGGAAGGGGTGGTGGTGTTATTTATTTTATTTTAACATAAAAGTTTCTGCTTATTAAAAATATAAATGCTATGCCTACAATTTGCAAAAGCTTTGCTAATCATGAAAGGGTCCAAGAAAGCTCAAAAGCAATTATATCTTGTAATTATAAGGAAAATGTTCCCAACTACTTTTAGTGAATCACAACATTTACCAGTTTGGAGCCTGCAGCTCTATGGATGAGATTAGTGGCTAACTGGAGGGAGGAAAAAAAGAATGAATACAGAATGAATGTTGTTTTAAAATTGTGTGGGCTTGTATCTCATTTACAATACAAAAATCTCTTTTGTTTGGCTTGCTGTCTTTTTCCTTCTCTAGAAAGTAGAAAGGGAGCTGAAATGTGCTGTTATAGTAAAATATTTGCAAATTTCATGAAAAGAAGTGGGGAAGGTGGGCTAAGGCCTGGCTACTGCTTTCAGGGAGTCTGGCATAATAATTCTTCTTTATATATGCTATGTCCTTGCCACTGCTGTAAAAGCAAGGCATCACAGAGACTAGGGCATATCAGAAGGAGGAGGTTGTGTGGATCTTCTATCTTCCACCAGTACAAAGCCCCTTGAAATTCTTTCCTCAGCTATAAAAACTGCCCTTGGGCACCTCCAAAAGTCACATTTATGAGACAGATTGATATTTATTTTCAGGGGTGGGAGCATATCCCTTAGCTCTTATGCAGTTCCAGATCTTGATCCCAACCCAAATTCTCTTATGTATGGTGTCAATACAGAAAGCCTATGTAGCTTATACAGGTTGCAGCTGGTACATTCTGAGTTGTGCAGTAACCAGAAAACTGAGTTCAAATGCAGAAGGTGATTGAGGCAGGGTAGCACCTACCAGTCCAATGTAAAATGGTGTATATCTCAGGTTAATACCTTAAATGCAGAGCCATGGAACTGACAGCTTCCATTCTGGTACTAGTGAGATCTTTACTGAACCGAGGGTGCTGGGGCAGGTGGTGGGTGTTTCTGTACTGATTTTTATTGATCTGTATAGGTGCACTTTAAAGTGTAATTGAACTTCCATGCTGTCTGGCATATGAAAAAATTGTGGAATACAGAATTAAAGGTTTCTTAGAAGGATCTGTCTCTTGCTGCTAATTTGTTTCTTTGTATCATTTTGTAACATAAATTTATTTAACAGACTGTGTGTTTAGATGTTGATAGCTTGAGGTTTGATTTATCAGCCCTTCTTCCTCACAGCAAAAGTAATGCCTAATTAACATTCAGCTGCCATTCTACAAAATTGATTGAGATAACGGATGATATTTTAGCTGATTGTCATGCAGTGGAAACGACAGAAATAGCAACTATCTGGGCTTAACTGGAATTTGAAAATGGAATTTCTTCCAAGGCTGGCAAATCTTACCTATAACATGCCTAAAGAGAAGTGTGGTAACATATTTCACAGGAGGTAAGATTATGCTCCAGGAGAAGAGTTAAAAACAGGTGGTCTTGGCAATTGCTGCCTTTTAAATTTAAGCCTATGTAGATTTCAGACTGAACTAACAATTTCTTCACAAATAGAAGTAATTGCTTAAAGGAATTTACGGAAGTACAGGCCATTTTCTCACCAGAGCTGATAAAGTAACACAAATACAGATGTGTACTACTTTTTTTAATGGATTTGGTGATTGAGTTCTATGATTAAAACACTACTTCAGCATCCAGAATTTCTTTGGGTGCAGCTAGGGAGAACATATGTAAGAGCAATGAAGAATGCTTCTTAATGAATAACATCTATGTTGAAATGTATTTGTATGCCAAGCTATGAGATTTTAATGTGTTTCAGAATTATGGGAGAGTTTTTTGGCTTTTTGTTGGGGTTGTTTGGGTTTTTTGGGGGTTGGTTTGTGGTTTTTGTTTGGTTGTTCGGTTGTTTTTTTTTTTAACCGTACAGGTTGACAATATATGTGTGTATTCCATGCTCTGCAGGCTGTTTGGAAACAGGCTTGTTAAAAGTCCAGTGGTCTAAAATTATCTTTTCTTCTTGTTATCCTTGATCATTTCACAGTTTGCACTGTAACAAAACTGCATGAATTTTTGCTATTAAAGATTTATCCAGAAACCTAATTCTGAGTCCTCCAAACTGCATTAGCAAGTATTTTACATATCCTTTGGTCCCAAACCCTTTGATTTTTCCAAATCTCCCCTTGTACTGTTTTATTTTGACAGAATACTGTCTCTTCTAAGGTGCATATGTAGAGTTGTAAACAGCTCAAATGTGAAGAAAACTTGTTCAGAGTAGACATTTCAGTTGCCCAGTTATTTGGTGATATGTCTAGTTGAGTCATTTTCAGATAGCGTGTGCCTTTGTATAGTAGAATGATGTTGATAGTAAATATGCTGAAAATAGTCTACTTTAAAAAGCACCAGAAATATAGCTGAACTTTGGCTTCTTTGTCACATACGTGGAGTCTTCCAAGTGTCTGAAGGACAACTATTTTTCTGCCTAAACAAATTCCGGGATATCTAAGTATGTAGAAAGTTTTGTATCATTATTTACATCATCACCCTGACTACTAAATCCTGTGTGAAATCTGCCTATCCTTAGGCAAAGGAAGATCACTGGTTTTAGGAAATGACAGAGTTTTGAGAGAAAGAAGATGCAATATAGGCATTTCATTTCAAAAGTATTCTCAGAATAAGATTTGTTGATCACAGCTGCTTTCTTCACTAAATTATGATAAACGAATCAAGAAAAACTGAATTATCAAAATTGGAATATTGATATTGTAGTTTTTTAGTAAACTATAATCTGTATATCATAGAGCTTTAAAAATCAGTCATGATTTTGATTAACAAAATATTCAGCTGTATCTTGTTTTTTAGTAGATGTCTCTTCTAATGTATTTTGTTGTTATTTTGTTCTTGCTCAGTAGAAAAGTAGATGGCTAATTCTCTGTATACTTCACAGGACATCAGCAGAGCTACTCTTAGAATCATTCTATACTGTTCAGATTCTTTTGGTAAATTTCAAATTAATTGACATTGTATGGTGATCATTTTAGTGTTCCTTGTATCACTGTAGCTTAGATCCTGCTGCATTGTTCTAGACATGATCAAGGAGACAGGGCCATGAAGCATCATTCTGAAGTATTGCCTATGTTAAGTTCAGGTAAGTGATCTCCTTTGTCAGATCCTGGAAGATGTATGCTATGGATTTTGACAAAATGTATTTGGAAATGCCAAGAAATGTCACCAGTGTGACATGGCTTGTTAGGCATGGTATGTTAAATTTCTATCCAAAATGAAAATGACAAATCAAGACTTTCTCTAAATTAGAATACACCAGCTAGATTGATTTGTGTCTGTACTTCTCTCAGGAGGAATTCTAGAGGGATGGGGGTGAAATTAATGCAGGGCATGTGGTATTTAAAAGCAACATAGTTACTCTATTACCACATCAACTGAAAGTGAAATCTATGAATTATTTGCAGCTTTTATGAATAGCCACTTGAAATATCTCTTGAGGTTTCTATCATAAGGCTGCCTATTACTCTTATTTAGCTCCTAGAGACAACAATTAAGCTTGATAAAGCAGAAAAAATGAATGTCACATTTGGTATACTTCTGGTTGACTGCATTGATTTTTGGCTTCTGAATAGATTCAATTACGCGGTGTAATTCAAGCTTGTAGTGATTGTAATTTTGTTGGATCTCCTCCTCTAATAACTTTGCCATTTTCTAATTTCCCATGGGAGGTCAAAGGTTACTCTAAGAGCTAAATTTTAAAAATAGCTGGGCATTAGATTTGTCAAAAAAACTTGGCAAAAAAGAGTTTATTAAATGGTCTTGCAGTTGTCAGAAATCTGAAAGTATCTTTCAGAATATCTGAAGTAGCAGGTCTCAGAGACACCTTCAGTGCTGGAGGATGTTGAGGCTTTAAACACCAATCTCATTATTTTACAGAAATCTGGGCTTGTAATTAATTACCTTCAAGGTCTTATTCTCTTTTTAGATTCTTGATGTTCAGATCTGGCTTCATATATATCCTGCTGACATTCAAGAGTCTTCCTTTATGACCATTTTCCACCTGTCTCTTACATTCTAAATCATTCCAGATACTGTGTATGAAAGATGAAGCAAAAAATGAAGCACAATTTATTTCTCTTAAGGCACTTTCACTAAATTCACATGACTCAAGTCATGTTATCTTTGACAGGGAAACACCAAAAAGATTCTAACTTCTAATGAGCAATTTCTTGGGTCCCAGAGCAGCCAATAAGTTTCTTATATCTTCACCAGCTTTACAGTTCAAATCATAGAATCATATAGAATCATAGAATAGTTTGGGTTGGAAAGGACCTTAAGATCATCTAGTTCCAACCCGCCTGCCATAAGCAGGAACACCTCACACTAAACCATGCCATCCAAGACTTCGTCCAATCTGGCCTTGAACATCGCCAGGGATGGAACACTCACAACTCCCCTGGGCAACCCATTCCAGTGCCTCACCACCCTAACAGGAAAGAATTTCTTCCTTAGATCCAATCTAAACCTCCTCTGTTTAAGTTTTTATCCATTACTCCTTGTCCTGTCACTCCAGTCCCTAATGAAGAGTCCATCCCCAGCATCCCTATAGAGTCCCTTCAGATAGTGGAAGGCTGCTATGAGGTCACCACGCAGCCTTCTCTTCTCCAGGCTCAATAGCCCCATCTCTCTCAGCCTGTCTTCATATGGGAGGTGCTCCATTGCCCTGATCATCCTCATGGCCCTCCTCTGGACTTGTTCCAACAGCTCCATGTCCTTTTTATGTTGAGGACACCAGAACTGCACACAATACTCCAAGCGAGGTCTCGCGAGAGCAGAGTAGAGGGGCAGGATCACCTTCTTCAGCCTGCTGGCCACACTTCTTTTGATGCAGCCCAGGATATGGGCTCTTGTTAAATTTCTCGTTGACCACTGCCCCCAAGTCCTTCTCCACAGGACTGCTCTGAATCTCTTCTCTTCCCTAAAATAGACAAATGCTGTTTACTGTCTAATTAGCAGCATCATAAATGGGCATTGAAATAGGGATATATTTTCTTCAGAGAAGGAAAAAAAAAGATAAATTTTTCATTCTTAAACATGAATGTTTTTCCATTTATTACTGCTGGTGATCATGATCCTGAGATAAAAGGTATAAGCATAGAGTCAATGATTTTTTTTTTTTCCAATTAAAACAATTAACATAATAAAATTATATTTTTGAGAAAAAATTCTTTATTCATAGNGATCATCCTCATGGCCCTCCTCTGGACTTGTTCCAACAGCTCCATGTCCTTTTTATGTTGAGGACACCAGAACTGCACACAATACTCCAAGCGAGGTCTCGCGAGAGCAGAGTAGAGGGGCAGGATCACCTTCTTCAGCCTGCTGGCCACACTTCTTTTGATGCAGCCCAGGATATGGGCTCTTGTTAAATTTCTCGTTGACCACTGCCCCCAAGTCCTTCTCCACAGGACTGCTCTGAATCTCTTCTCTTCCCTAAAATAGACAAATGCTGTTTACTGTCTAATTAGCAGCATCATAAATGGGCATTGAAATAGGGATATATTTTCTTCAGAGAAGGAAAAAAAAAGATAAATTTTTCATTCTTAAACATGAATGTTTTTCCATTTATTACTGCTGGTGATCATGATCCTGAGATAAAAGGTATAAGCATAGAGTCAATGATTTTTTTTTTTTTCCAATTAGAACAATTAACATAATAAAATTATATGCTTGAGAAACAGTTCTTTATTCATAGTTCTGTTTGGTTTTACTGTTAAACAAGTCTTTGGGAGGACAAAATTCAGAGAGTCATTGTACTAAAGATTCAATATCTGCTTTGTGTTCTCTTTTCAGCAAAAACTTTCGAGTTTTGTTTAGTTTTTGTTGTTGTTGTTGTTGTTAAAAAAATTAACTCCTTCTACTCCAAAAAAAAAAACACCAAAAAAAAACCCAAAAAACAAAAAACCAGGAACAAAATCATTCAGTAGGACTACATTCTTTATTCCTTTATAGCCTAATGTCATGTTAATACCTATCAAATAAATAGACAAACAAGATCATATTTTTCCATACTATGGACTTTCAGTTTAGTTTACTAAGTCACAATGAGCTATGTAGTAAATTGTGTTGAAATTAAAGAAGGCACTAAACAAAACATAGCTTATTTCATTGTGGGGCAAGGAAGGGGGAATCATAACAAAAAACACAGTAGAAGAGTATGTCTGTCTGAACTTTGCAAATGTGAGTGTAATGCCAATTTGATGCAAAAATTCATATTAACACATCACTTAAGCCCACATCCTCAGCTGTGTTTTGATTGTCAAGAAGTAGAATCCTTTGTTCCAATGTGCATCCATTGCCTTCTCATGTTCAGGTAAGGATAGATTTCCAAGTTACCCATGACTGAAGATTTATGTTGGGCAGAAGTGAAAAGGGTAGCACGAAGCTTTTAAGGAGCCAGCTGGCTAGAAAGTGGTAAGTTTCTCCTTTGCCAGAGAGTTGCCTCTTCTCTTAGAAAATTGAGTTTTGAACTTTCTCTGGGAACTGAATAGCTTAACCTTATCATCTGGTGGAAGACCTGGCTGCCAAACCTTGTCTGAGGAACAAGTACAGGAGGAGGTGACAGCAGGAAGAAATCCTTCTACCAGAGAGAGTTTGTGCTGGTTAGGACTGTGCATTTAAGAAAGCATGTGTTTTAAGGGGCTTATGAAAACTGAGTAGCCTGAAAAAGGTGAATGCAGATTAGTTCTATACTACCTTTTCCTTAGAAAGACAGTTCAAAATAATAAAAATGTATTATTTATGCAGTAAACTTTGGTGCTCTGGGGCATGGAATACATGATGTATTTGCTCTCAGCCACTCTTAAAGGCAAAGAATCATATTAGATTGTTAGACTGAATTTCAGTATGACTCATTACAGGGGTTCTTAGGATCATATGAGCAGGTTTGCTAACTCCAAGATACACCTCAGATAGTCTGCTAAATATGTCAATATTGCTTTTGATAAAGGGAACTCCATAGTGAAGTCCATGAAGCTGGTAAGGTGATAATTCATACCCTGCTTAACTAACATATTGACTCTGGTTGACTGACAACACTCATTTTTTGCAAGTTGCATGTTCATTGTGAGAATCCTAGACAACAGCATGCCCACATGTGAAAATCTTACACAGTACTGTGCTCATTCAGGTAAACTTCTCATCTTAGATCCTTAATGCCTTGCAGTAATGCTACATGATTGACATCAGTTAATGGGGCTGTTTCACAGGGAGGTTTTCACAGCCTATTCTGCAAGATGAAACCCAGGACAACTTCTGAGTTTCTGTAGTACATACGTTGGGGTTGAACCTTCAGCCAAAGCTCACTCAAAACTGATTGTGAAACGTAACAGTGAATCATCCATGTGCTTGGGTTGCTGTCTGCCCTTTTTTCCTTAAAGTAAATCTTGGATAACAGGGCTACTTTAATTAAAAGTATTTAGAAAATATGAACACCATTTACTTAAGAGGCTTTGGTACTGTAGGCTGAGGCTAATGAAGACCATGTTACTCTTGACGCAACACAGGTGCCACATTAAACCAGTATGTTGTTTCATATTGTGACTTTGTGGAGAAAGTTTTATGGGATTAGCTGGCAGAAAAAAAAAAGAAAAAGATAATGTTTTAGTTTTGAGGTGTAACAATTAATTGTTTTAAATGAAAATAATTTAACATTATTGAAGAAGGGGAAGCAGGAACATTTATTCGCTAGTTCTCGAACGAAGGCATCCAATTAAATCAGTGGGTTTTAAAGAAACAAAGGAATGCTTTCCCATAAAAACCACCACCGAGTAATGGAACACTTAGCCACAATTTATTTTGGATATTAAAAATACTAATTGGATTAAAAAAGAGAAGTTCAAGAGAAATGGCTTTATTAATGGTTGTAACAGCTTTATTAATCCAGTTACAACTACAAATTGCAGAAAAATAAGCTTTGTTGCAAGGGAGGGTCACTTTATGCTTTTCTGTTTTCCTCACCTTCCTTAAATGTTGCTACTGATTTCTGTCATAGACATAATGCAAGTCTAAAACTTTGAGGGTGACTCAACTGACAATTCAATGACAATTTTTTCATCCAAGCATTACTCCTTTATTTCCACGACAATGGCATACAACATGGTCTTGCTGTATTTCCCCCACTGACTGAAACACAGTTTCAGGAAGGAATCTGAAGAGGAAATCTGAAGGAATCTAATGAAAGGACTGGTTTATTGACTCTGCTCCTCCTTTCCCCCTTCCCAGATCCTGTACAATTTGGTAATCTCCCCTGAACCAGCTCCCTGGAACTTGCATGGCACAATGTCAGTCAGGTCACTGTGCCTATTTGACTCAGTGCCCCTTCCCTTAATTTTCAGAACAAATAATGTATTGATCGGATTTGCAGTATGGTGGCACAAACTTCAGGGGTGATGAAAAATGTAATGGGGCAGAGGGTTAATCTTTTCACAGGTTATCAGTTCTTAGATCTTTTCTTCAAAATATGTTTTACTGCAACAAGTGATAATTCTTGTTTCAGTTTTTAAATCTTACTTAGGAAAGAAATACCTCTTAAATATGAGCTATTACTTAGGTGTATTCTGACTGGGATTTTCAGAAGTAGGTTTTATAGTTCTGTCAATAGTTGTGATGTTTGGTTGTTTGGGTTCTTTTTAACACCAGAGATTTTAATTTCTTGTGTCAAAATTCTTATACACAGTTTCTGAATCTGGGCTTTGACTGAAGTGTACTTCAAAGTAGCATCTTCAAGGGAATGTTTGCAATCAGCACATCTGACACTAGTATTCAGTATGTGAATCTGATATGATAGTATTTTCTTAGAGGTCCCTTCCAACCTGGTGATTCTGTGTGATTCAATAAATGATGAACTGTCTGTTACAGCTAATCATGTTGTTGGATCTGATCCTTTGAGTAAAGCTGAAATTCCCTATTTTCATTTACTTTAATATTCCAGGTACATAAAATCTGAACCTTGGATTTTTAGCCACAATTTAACAGCTTTTCTTTGGAATCACCAGTGTTCAACTTAAATTGTGATTTTCTGGTCAAAATAGTTCAAGATTTAGAGCTGCACTACCAAACTCTTCTAGGTTCCTCAAATTATTAATTGATGCTTGCATCCTATATCCACCAGACATCCTTTTAGGTGGCATTCTCAAATTGCTGATTTAAGCATCTAGATTGCTTGCATATATCCCCTGGAAATGTCTGCATTTTAAGGATTCATTATCCTTATTTCTCACATGCAGATAGCTTCAGACAAGTACATAACCAGTGTTAGGTAAACTTCTGCTAGATGTGTTATTTGTATTGTTTGTTTAATTTAAGATGGGACTCTCTTTTGCAAGTTTTCCTCAAATGAAAATATGAGTTACATAGTTTTAGTACTTTTTGTATATTATTAAATATCTATTTTCCTGTGAAACACTGTGCTTGTGTTCTTAAATTGTGAATTCTGAGCTGTATAACTTTGAAGCTTTAATGTAAAAACAGATTGATCGGCAAATCTTAGGGGAAATTTCCTAAGTAAGACATGGAAAGAGTCAGTGTGTCATCTTTCAGTCAGTCTGGTAACACTATCTCACTCCTACAATACCTAATCTGTATTAGAATACTTCTTGTGATGTCAAAGCTCAGCCACATGTTTAAATTGCAAGGTAGAGGTACTTCTCTAATCCCAGAGGCAAGACTCTTTTATGGTCAGTCAAGAGAAAAGGGTATTTTCCGAAAATTACTTTTTTGACTTGCTTTAAATTGTCTCCATTAAGATTAATTACTTTGCTCTGCTCCACTGAGCATAAAATATTCCAGGTGATTACTAGTTCAGATGCAGACATCAAAATTAAGGCAAATCCCATCTCAGACTTCTACTGGGATATTAATTATTTCAGATTGTGAAACTGTTCTACTTAATTATTTATTCTGTACGTTTGGTATACTTTCTCCCTCTTTAGGTATGGTGTATATTTTGGTTTGATTTTTTTTTTGTTGGTTTGGTTTTGTTTGGTTGGTTGTTTGGTTGGTTGTTTTTTTCTCCATGGTGATTAGAAAGCACATTCAATATGAAGCTTCTATACGTTCTGTGATACTTATAGCAATGGGTACATCTACCTAGCTCTGACTTGATTATAGCCTCCATCATCTTTGTACTTATCTGAGAGTTCTCTGATGCCTGAGAAATATTTTCAAATTCAACATTGATTAATGTTTTTCTCTAATAACTTGACAACACAACGTATTATTAGTACCATTTCCAAAGTAATAATAAACCCAACATTTTTAATAAAATCTTCATATAATTCAATTATCCTTTAGTGTAGATAAAAAGAGTGAAAGGTGGGGTTTTAGTGCATTTACTTCTGATGAAATGCTTCTCTAATATCTTCTCTGACATTGCTTTGGATTGTGTACTGTTGTCCATTCTGAAAAAGGTAACTATTTCCCTTGTTTTCAGGTTGGTGGCTTCTCTTTTATGACAAAATTCACTACATTTCTGCTATGCAGTATTCCATCATATTGTCACCATTCTCCTGTATAGTGTGTATAGAGAATTGATATTTCCAAACTCTTGAGAAGTGATGTAAGTTACTTTTTCCACCTTAGGTCCTTATTTTGACTTACTGGTCGCAGCTTACACAATTGCCTGTGCATCTTCAATGACATGCCAGTCAGGTTGCTCTCTGGGTTTCAGTCACTACACTGGCATGTTTAGCAAGTGCTTAAGCACATGATGAATGTCATAACTAGGACAGGAGATCTGTCATCCTGCAAGAACATCTGAAGTCCCAGGGAAAAAAGGAAGGGAAGAATAGAAGTCAAGAGTTTTCTTTGCACACCTTCCCTTCCCTTGAAGTGTGTTCTGTACTACCTTTGAGGGGTGCTTACTAGAAGGACTGGGGTTTTAATGTTCTGATTCGCTGGCAGCTGGGTAGCTACCTAGAACACATGGGAAACTAAAATCATTTGTGCATCTAGCCATAAGTTATTTGCCTGAGGTTATTCAAGAACACTGTGGATGGGAGGTGAAGCATGCATGACCTTATCTAATGCTCTAGCCACTTGTTTGCTCTTCTCCTGCATGTGTGCTGAAATTACATTTATTAAAAATATACCTTATTGTCATAACTGCTCAACACTTGGATCCATGCAATATCTCCATGCAATAACCTGAAGTTTATAACCTTCTTCTTTTACAAATTCAGACATAAATTTGTGTTGTTTAATCAACACTTTACAAGACTACATTAATACCAAATGTACAGACTGTGCACCTTCTTGATTGCAGTGATATTTTTAAAATTCATACCAATAATTATGTTAATTAAATAATTCAGTTGCCAGCCTTTTATCGGAAAGACTGAACAGAGCTGAATAATTGCCTGGAAAGCATTCATAAAACAGCTGAGGGTGACCAAACTACTTTAAGGTTATTTGTAATGTCCATGTATCTTTCACTACCCATTGTGTGTAGTACATGGTTACAGTATCTAATAATGTTATGTCTGTATACTTTTCCATGGATTTAAGAATTGGGAACAATGCTTCTAAAAATGCATGGTAAAAAGACAAGCATGTTCAATTTTGTTCCACAATTGGTCAGAAAATTCACCACTTATAAGACAACAGTAAAAATGTATTAATGTGTTTATTATGCAGTGCTGTTCTGATAATGGCATACAGCTGACAGGAGACAGTATTTTCTCCATCTGTTCATCTATCAACTATTTCTTGCCATAAAACATGAAGAAGTTTGTTCTTACATAGCACCACAAAGACAAATGTGGCTTATATTTAGCTTAAATATGGTTCCAGCTTGACCTTGGAATATGGAAACAATATTATGCATATCAACTCTTAATTACCCTAAGTATGTAGACAGTAATTAACACTTCTGTTTCTGTTACTCTTACTCTGCTCTCACGTGCTTTAGAAATATGGCCTTCGACACTGCTGGGTTTTGAGTGCAGAGACATTGATAAGAAAGAAAAACCAGCAACCTGTCCTCCATGTCAGTAGGGGTTTGTGTGGTTAAGCCTGCTGTGGTATTTTTTGCAAAAGGTGAATAATTCTGGTTGAGATACAGAGTAGAGAGTTGTTATTTTCTGTATGCCACCAGGTGAAAAATGTGATGAATGATCACTTCCAAGAATATAACAAAAACTGTGGAGATAAGGATTAAGTCACTTTCTCTATCAGTTCTCCATTTGTATAAAAGAAGAAACATTTTCCTTTCTCACAGAAATGTTTCAAGGATAAATGTGATGCAATATGTCAGTTACACAAAGGCGGTGATGAGCACTGTATTAGCTTAGCAATCAGAGAATGTAGCTGGCCTGACAGAATCTTATAAAAAATTCTTTCCTCATCCTTTTCTTCCCACTGTTAGAGGATGTCAGAGTAAGGGGCACTGAATAGTCGAAAACATGAATCAAGTGCATCCATGACAGTAAGAGCTGCTGTTGCTTAACACACTGAAGTTATTCTTCTGGGAATCTGTATCCAATTTAATGGCCTTTTTAAAGCTGAAATCAAGTACTGTAGATGGGGAATGAGGAGGAAAAACATTGTTAATTCTTCCTAAACAGAGGGCTTTTTGTGGGGAAAAGTCTCCACATTTTACCATTTTGGTATGATTCCACAGGTGACTCTAAATCCTGTTCAGTTAGGACTGAATATTTTTCCAGAATAAACAGGTCTGCTTTAAAGCAAACTAGTCAGCTAGTCCTGGACAAGCTTCAGATGCGTATGGTATTATAACAATAGGAAAATAAGACAAAAAAAATTGTTTATCTAACGTAGATAAGCCTTCACTTCAAAGGAAAAGTGGTCAATATTTGCTGTCTGAAATCTCATGAATGTTTTCTCTTCGGGAGAGTATCTTATGTAATGGAAGAATGTCTTCTGGAAGTAACTGTTCTGACAAATATTTCTGGTGTAGATGTTAAGATGAACACAAGCTATTTTTAATTCATTTTCCCTGAGCCATGTCTGTTTTGTCTGTAACAATAACTGGTGAGAAATCTCATTTTCATCTCAATCCACCAGCTTTGTATTCTTTGTTGCCCTGTCCCCCTGAATAGGGAGAGTGAGTGAGCAGCTGTGCAGACATTTGTCTCTTAGTAAAGGTTAGCACACCACAGGACTGTGTAAGCTTTTGGAGGGTGTTCTTTGGCCTAGCACTTATTATCCATTCACTAAATTGGTAGTATAATGAAATAAGGTCCCTGCTATGAAGGAGGTCAGACTAGGTGGTATAGTCATCTCCTTGGCTTTAAGCTTTGAAACCATGAATGCTATTAAAACTTTGTGCACAGCCTGAGAGGAAGATAAAGTTTAACCTATGATCTTGACTGTCTCAAAGTTTTATAAGATTAGAGATGTTTATGGTTTAGTAAGAAACTTGTTAAACGTGACAATTTTGTGCAGATTCCCTGAAACAGCTGCCCTTGCTGTGGGTGAAAAAGGCTAAGTGGTTTAAAGGATTAGTCTTAATGATGTGATCAGTATGTGGAAAACCTCCATCAGAAAGGACTTTCTGCTTTGTATTTGTATACTGATTAGGAAAGTAGAAATCTGACCTGTGGCTGAAGTTTTGACTGCTTTTGCAATGCAAACTACTAGTTCTGTAATCATTGATCTAATCAAGACTGATTTTCATAGATTTATATCTCCTGGTTAATTGTGTGCTTCAGTGGAAGGTATAGCTGTGATCAGAACACAAATAAGGCCTTAGTTATAGAACCTCTGGTGTCTAATTTTAGTCTTTCTCTGTAGAAATAATTTTGTGACAACTACTGAGAGAGACATAAGGTCTTTCCAACATCAGCTGCCTATTTTTCAAAAACACCTTATATACTATAAATTGTCTTTATATTTCACCTCTTCTGTCACATCTGGCTGAAATCAGACAAGGTGTTCAGCAGTTAGTAGGGAAATATTTTTTCTTTCTCATATACGTCCACAGTCTCAGTGACTGAGCTGAATCAGTTTTAGCTTCTTTGGAAACTAAGCTAATATCAACAGTGAAAGTTTGTCCCAGTTCAGTGTTTTTGGAGTCAGTGGTGAATATAAAGTGTATTTTCACAGTATTCATATAATCATAGAATAGTTAGGGTTGGAAAGAACCTTAAGATCATCTATTTCCAGACTCCCTGCCGTAAGCAGGGACACCTCACACTAAACTATGACACCCAAGGCTCTGTCTAACCTGGCCTTGAACACTGCCAGGGATGGAGCATTCACAACCTCCCTGGACAACCCATTCCAGTGCCTCACCACCCTAACAGGAAAGAATTTCTTCCTTAGATCCAATCTAAATCTCTCCTGTTTAAATTCGAACCCGTTACCCCTTGTCCTGTCACTACAGTCTCTAATGAAGAGTCCATCCCCAGCATCCATATAGCCCCCTTCAGATAGTGGAAGGCTGCTATGAGGTCTCCACGCAGCCTTCTCTTCCCCAGGCTCAACAGACACAACTTTCTCAGCCTATCTCCATATAGGTGGTGCTCCAGTCCCCTGATCATCTTCATGGCCCTCCTCTGGACTTGTTCCAACAGTTCCATGTCCTTTTCATGTTGAGGACACCAGAACTGCACACAATACTCCAGGTGAGGTCTCACAAGAGCAGAGTAGAGGGGCAGGATCACCTCCTTCGACCTGCTGGTCATGCTTCTTTTGATGCAGCCCAGGATAAAAATGTCTTTCTGGGCTGTGAGTGCACAGTACTGGCTCATGTTAAGTTTCTGATCTACCAACATCCCCAAGTCCTTCTCGGCAGGGCTGCTCTGAATCTCCTCTCTGCCCAACCTGTAGCTGTGCCTGGGATTGCTCCTACCCAGGTGTAGGACCTTGCACTTGGCATGGTTAAACTTCATGAGGTTGGCATCAGCCCACTTCACAAGCATGTCAAGGTTGCTCTGGATGACATTCCTTCCCTCCAGCATATCCACTGAACCACACAGCTTGGTGTCATTGGCAAACTTGCTGAGGGCAAGTGACAAAGATGTTGAACAAGACTGGTCCCACCATCGATCCCTGAAGGACACCACTCATTACTGGTCACCAACTGGACATTGAGCCATTGATCACAACTCTGCATGCAGCCATCCAGCCAGTTCTTTATCCACCATGTGGTCCATCTATGAAATTAATGTTTCTTCAATTTCAAGACTGTCATGCGGGACAGTGTTGAATGCAAAAGGATCTAAACTATATTATATATATTATAAATATTCAAAGAGATAAAATAAAATTACATATACGCATGCACAACACTGCAATGGAAACAATTTTGCCACAGAAACTCATACTACTTTAGTTGAACCAGGAGAATCTGTCAGGGGCTTGGGGACAGTATGAGAGGAGAAGCAAATATTGAGTGCTGTTGAAGCCTCACTCCCTCTTGCTATTGATAAGAGCAGTGCAAATGTGCTCTTGAAAGTCCTATGATGAAGAAAGACAAGGGGCAGGGGGAGAGGGAGGGCAGGAAGAGGAAATCTTACAGGTCAGGAAATCTTTCAGGAGAGAAAGTCTGAAAGAACAAATCTTAGTCACTTGTATTGGGATTCTATACATATGAAAATATCCTGCCATTTCTGGACTATAAGACCCTGGAAGATATATTACAGTCTTAAAATAGAACACATCTGATTTCTGATATC
>NDXB01020999.1:8114-52797 GCA_002631895.1 Agapornis roseicollis
TTTTTTTTTTCAAGTAGAACAACTGGTCCTCAACAGTCTTCAAAGATGTCTACATAGTTCTACCGTTTGCCTCTCTGAGATCTTATAATCTTGCAAATTAACTGCAATAGTAGATATCTCCAGCAGAAGCTTACAGCAATGCCATAGCAATTTTACTTTGGGACACCTTTTATGTTTTGTTTCAGAAGTCACCTTTTTCCCTGCTGATTCCTCAGCAGTTCTTTGGGTTATTTTGTTGCCAGCATTCACACATGAACTGGGAATTCAGTATTGTCTCTGGTGTGCTTGGTCTTGTGCTCACATTCTTTAAACAGCAAAGTGATCTGTCCAGGATGTTTGCAGACAGCAGAACCAGAGTTCAGCGGGAAGCTGACCAGGAAGAACATCTATGGCATTTTAATAACACTGCTATGTACAAAGGCAGAAGTTATTGTCAGACCAAGCCAAGCACCCCCATGCACATGCGCCCACCAGAACTGGCACTGCCTGTGCAGTACTCACCAGTGTCTCGATTTGCACTGTGACTTGTTGGCTTGGGTGGTGGGAGAGGAGGCTGCTTAGCAGGAGCCTTTCCCTTTTTTTTAGCATGAGGTGCTTCGTTACTCTTATGGCTGGTGGTGGTGGAAGCAGCAATAGCGTTTTTTGGTGGTAGCGGAGCTTTTTTAGATTTAGGCTTAGGCTTGGGTAGTGGTGGAGCATGGGATGCCGGTGTTTCTGGGCAGTGATCAGTAGTGCTCTCTATGGATAAGAAAGTGAACAGAAACCAACACATATAACGCCACACACATTCAACAGCAAGCCCGACAACAATGACTACTTTTTGCTGCTTGAACTCTTGGGAATCAGGAGAGACTTTATCTTCTGCTTCTTACTGAAGTATTATCCCAGAAAAAATTCAAGTCCTTCTCATGGAAGACTTTTGCCTGGCACTTCTCTCAGTCTCATCTACTCTAGACCTCCAAGGATCATTCCTAGCATTCAGTATGCCCAACTAGACTACTGGCTGAAAACTAAACAAGGGAGATGACATTTACTCTTCTAACAAATTCCCTCGGCTTCTTTCCAGCCCTTTCAGAACAAAAGGCTATAAAAGTTAGATTCACGTGAACCTGAATGTGAACAGGGCCATTCTCTCAGCCATGGGTTCAAATATGGCTATGCGGCTGAAACTTTCCTCTGAAGCAACCCACTCTCCTAAGCTGCAAGCTGCTTACTCACAGCAACTTTATTTTGGGTATCTTCCCCAGGGTGTTTCTACTCTTCACAAAGAGATGAAGCTAAAACAAATAGCATATCATTTGCCATGGGAATGCTCTCCTCTCCTGTAAGCTCTTTGGGTACTGTTACAAGACTGCACTTTCAAGAATCATCATTTCCTTAGTCAATAGGAATTTGGACTCTATATATAGTGTCATGAAATAGAAATGGATCTGTAGAGTGAAAGAGGCAGCACTGAGGACCCAATGTCCACAGTGTGCATTTCAGGAGACGACTTTGGACTAGCTTCAGGCTAGCGCTGTAGATTGCATGCCCAGTAATGTTGGGAGCACAGGTTCCTGAACGCATCTTTTGTCTTAGTTTCATCCAAAAGAAACCTAGCTTATGTGTTCCACAAACCAAAGAAGGGTACATGGGAATGTGCCATGGAAATTAACTTCAAAATTGCACACCTAATGCCAACTGTACTGTTAATGTAGGTGAGCCGTTTATAGTCAACATAAAATTTTGCAACATAATCACTATGGTTGTAAGACTAGCTGTTCCTAGATGGGAACAGTTGAAGTTCCCAGATGGGAATCTTTATCTATTCACCTACACCAACTCTGTCTGTTTGGCCTCAAGATAGCCTTCCCAAACCTTCCAGAAAAAGAGTATCATAAAAACAAGAGCATCCCACCAGAATCATATTGGCTTTATTTTCATGCTACTATAAACTACAGTGGTTGGGGAAGAAAGGAGCCAAGCAAACATTGCAAAGACTTCTATCAGTCTCTTATCACTCAAGAGAAAATCAATTCATTCCTTGCAGTATATTCTTACTAGAGCCTCACAGTTACACATATTAAATGTCCATTCCTCATGTTCCTCCTTCCCATGTAAAAGATTCCCAAGAGATAAGCAGCACCTTTTCATTCTAAGATTAGATGAAAACCAAATAATGTTTGACAACAGGGACATTCTTCATCTCATAGACAAAGCCTTTTCAACCTCTGGCTTAAGGCTTGTTAACATGGACCTAATGCATCACCTACAGTTATTAAAAGCAGCATGCACACATTATATCTCTTAATGAACTGAAGGAATTAACACCAGAAGTCCAGTGGCTTCATCCCTCATTTCCAGCCCATTATGGACTAATACAGTTTTGGTAATATTTTGCAAAAACCATTGCATAGCAGCGCTTTACAGCTTTCAAACAGATTCTTTTGATCAGATTCTTGTACTGCTTTTTTGTTTTACAGAGAAAGAACTCCAAATGAGATAATGACTTTGGAAAAGAAAGAAACATATATATTTGTTACAGTTTGTTCCCCTTTTTTATAGCAAAATTAATCTCCTTGTAAAATTCTACCTACCTTCATTCAAAGTTGAAAAACTGATTTAAATCTGAAAAAGCAGGACATTTAAAAATTTTAACTCCATTTATAACAAACATGGCAAAAGAAGATTTTCTATTTTAAAGATCTTGAAGGCCACAATGATCAGAAAGAATTTCAAGTGCAAAAGATTTTTTATGTACCTATTACTTATAGGTCCAACAGGCTAAAATTTTATTCACTAAAAAGAAAAAAAAAATTAAATCTTGTGTACTTATACACCACTGCCATGTTTTGTTTCCAGTCATATTAGCAGAGAAAATACTGAAAAGAGAACGATAACCTAGTAAAACAAAATATATCAATCACCATATTCTAAAGTAAAACAGTGCAATTATTTAGAATCTCAGTCAAGCTACATTAAAGTATGTAACTGATTAAATAATGTCTATTAGAAATTATCTTCTTCAGGAAAAAAAAGTACAAAATATAGGGCTAAAGCTTTACTTGGTTACAAATAAATATATCTTAGTGACAATCAATAATTTTCACATTTTCTTTAGAGAAATAACAAAAAACTATAAATGAAAACAAAAAATAAATAGTTCATTCACATCAAAGCTCTTGCTTGTAGACTTCAGTTATGATTAAAACTGACAATTTATATAACATTGATTTTAAATGAAATCCTATGCCATCACTGGGATCATTTTTATCTAGGACCACTCTTTCCAAGCTGTTATGTACATCACACCAAAGACTGTACACAGGAGCATCCTATCTGCTCAGACAGTTACAGCATTCACCGAGTCTTGACTGCCCCTTCATTATGTACATGCCCTTTCCTTGGCCTTGACCAATGAAACAGCTTTTTGCATGTAGCCATGAGGAAGGCTATAGTGAAGATGATTACCTTTGACCACATCATCCCTCTTGTCATCTTGTTAGCTTTGTTGTTTTTATCTTTGTTAGCTTCCTCTTTTTTACCTTATCAGATATAAACTTGACTGCTCCCACTGTTTGTCTGAGCTTGCTCAAACTCTTGGTTTTCATTTACTCTTGTGATATGAATTTCCAGTTCCTACCTGAACATTATACCAAAGAAGCAAGGTTTTGAAGCAGATGTTTTTCATTACTTTTCTTCTGCTGCCCCTCAGGCTTTGTGAACAGTCACTGTTGTCCCTCAAATTCCCCCTTGTTGTTATGCTAATGCTGTCCATTTTTAGGCTGCTGGCATTGAGCTTATTATCTTGGTCTGGTTCCCTCTTCTTTTTCAGTGCCTAGCCACAGTGTCCTCTCTTTCAGCGCAAGTACGTTGAAGTTTTTTGAGGGTTTTCTGCATTTTTGTAAGACACTACAAGGGATTCCTGGTATATACACAAGTACTGTAGCAATACAAATAACTAATAATGACAACAGTGGCTTGATCTTGAACAGGACAGGGATGGTCTGATGTCTGTAAATGGCTCCAGATAGAATTATGTTGTAATTGTACCTCCCTAACATGATTCTGCTTGAATATGGACCCTTGGTCTTCATGCCTGCTCTTTCTTTTGCATCTTTTGCCAAAACAAGGAGGAATCTGAGTCAGTTCAAACCCATCTATTTGTTCAAGCCAATCTCCCAGGTACCTCAGCACCAGCTGCAATGTACTCATATTAGCTGTTTTTCTTAATGTAGACATCTGCTCATCACAATCTGACCTTCTAACTAAAGATCTCAAAAGACCATCAGATAGGAATATTTTTTGTTCATTGCTGCCTTGATCAAGACATCTGCTGTAAAAACAATCTGTCTATAAATTACTCTTTAAATAGAAAAGCAAAGCAAATATTAATATCTCATTAAGCATTTGATTCAATATGTTTATGTTTAGAATATCTTTTCCAAAGGTCAGATTTTCAAGAAAGCTCATTTTGAGAAGAGATTTTCTTGTTTCCAGAAACTGATTGGGGCCAGACTCTTAAGAAAGCTGTGTTCTCATGTAAACACCTAAATGATGGTCAGGGTTACAAAGTACTCAGTATACAACAGCTCTTGTGGGTATTCATGAAGCCTCAAAGACTTCCAGCAAGATGCCAATGTGCCACATGCACTGGAAAACCGGCCTACTTATTTTGGATGCTAAATGTGGAACTTTTAACAAACTCTGGACCAAATGGACTTATGAAAATCCTGGTCAGTTTTGCAGAAGCCAAGCATGACTGGTTTGTATAATGCTTTTTTTTTTTTTCTTTACCTTTGTAAACTTCTAAGGAACCAAAGGCCAAAGCTTTTCCACCCCAGGACTTTGTTATACAGTGCTGATATTTTTGTTGCTACAGCTAGAGCAGTGACATGAACCTAGCTCATGGAAAACCAGTAACGCTGTAGCACAAGCATATATCTACATCAACTGCAAATCATTCTTCTCCTGGAAGATGGGCACAACTGAGTGGAGTAACACTGTGTAAAATGGAAGCTACAAATAACGTATGATTTGTTGTCCTTTTCAGGATAACTTCCTGCAAAATGAAACTCACTAAGAGTTTTGAGAATCATGAGTTTCCTTTCCAGCCTGCACAGAGAGCTGTGTTTAGATTAATCAAAACCCAGGAAGCTGCCATTCAGGAATATGGGACACAGGGCAACACAAGGTGCCTTTTGTCTCTTTTTTGGACTCACTGACTGTGCTGATGCAGGTGGTCAACTCATAGAAATCCTTTCATAAACTTCAGATTCAGCCAGCTCCATTTTTGTTCCTTCTATGCTACTAAAATTCTGTTCAAGAAAAGACCCATTCTAATTGTTAGAAAGCTTCCTTTAATTTCCAGTCTAAATGTATTTCAAGGCACTGTTTATTCCTTTCTACTTGTGCCAGCATTGTCCTTTAGCCATGTTCTCTCCTGGCTAAATACCAACTGTTACATTCATCAAACACACTCAGGCTCTCTCAGGCTCCGTTTTGCTAGGCTGAACAAGAACAGCTGTCTCATGATGCTTTTTGCAGCTCTTTTTAGTTTTGAATTAATCTTTCTTAGAGATGGATGAGCAGATTTGTATGTCTGCAGACTTCCAGATCTTACTCTGTGATTTCAGCAGCACCATGTCCAAGAGGCTGTGTAAGAGAGACAGTGTAGAAAATAGGAGAGCGGAGCAAGGGACAGGTGTAACATCTGACCTAAAGCAACCGCATTCAGATATTTTGCATTGGTTCCAAGATAAAAAAAGAAAAAGAAGACCAACAAACCAAAACATTGACTATAATTTTATATTAGTAACTGTTCAACTTTTGTGTAAAAAGTAAGCTGTTAAATTAAGAGAGAATACTAAAACGTCTTCACTGTCAGCTGCACACTTTCACCATCTTTCGGCCTATGTAAGACTTGGAAAGTCAAAGGCATGTAGGCTTCTACATTCCCTTACACATTCTGTTTAGATATGCTCAAATAATTCAATGGTTAGTTCATTAAAATCATGTTTACCACCTTCTTTCTGGAGCCACATTAAGTAGTAGCAGCTTTACAAAACAGGGGCTTTCCTCTGCCACTCAACTTGTGTGGGTGAAAGCCTGTGCCTCTCATGTCACCCTACTGGCATGAGCCAGCCTGGCTACCTTAGTGGACAGGCTCTGCCCAACTACATCTTTATCTAGAGTAGCTTTCCTTTTAAGAAGATTTGGATTCAGCCTCATTTACATAGTTCAGGTGATGAATTGAAGATATACTATTCTTAGAAGAACCAGTTCTAGCCAGCAAATAATTCAGCTGGTGTGAGAGATTCTTTGGGAGTCTGGCAAGAAAAAGAACAACATAACCAAAACCCCTTTTATGTAGGGTGCTCATATCAATACTCTACAGAGCTCAGGACTGTAGGAGGCCAGCTAGGCATGCAAGAGTAAAGAAAGTCTGCCTTGTCTCTCATAGTGAGTGGTCTGCAGCATTAGTTTTCTGAGAGAAAGCAGGCCCTTGGCTGAGACCCTGGAGGATGAGGGTTCCTATCTTAAATTCAACAGGTTTTGTTCCACTTTGGGGAAATAAAGTCAAGATTTCTGAGAAAATGAACCTAGAAAAATTGGCTTTGAAGAATATTCCTTCATAGACAAACTAAAGCGCTGGTCAGCAACAATGCCTGCTTGTAAGACCAGAGCTTGTCTTTTAGTGATACACATGAGAAAAAGAAAAGATTAAAGTTAATGTCAGACTTAAGGGAGAGCAAACCAAGAGGAAAGAACCTCTGAACCCAATGTACTAAGACCTAGAACTTTTGCCAGCTCTGATATTAGATTTATCTTGTGGGGAAAAAACATGCAGATTTATCCCATGAATTCATTTGTAAACAGGTCTACAAACTGTTTCCTTCACTGAAGGACAAAAGAAAAGCTGAAAGGATCAGTCTGCTATCAGTGCCATAGGAATATTTCAGAAGCTTATGCTTTGTATCACCCACAACACCCACAGCACCTAGAACAGAGCTCTGGCTTCCTCAATGCAATTGTTTATCAAACACCTGACTGATAGTATGCAAAAAGAAACTTCTTGCTACTTTTTTGCTGGCAGTCTCTTGCTAAGGGTTACTGAGCCTTTCACCTCCTCAAGGCCAAGCTAACAATGAAATGGGAAAGTATCTACCAGAATCTGAAAACATTTGCCTTGCTATGATAAAAATGAGTAAGACCTAAGTTTACAAACTGAACTCAGATACAAACTCAGGGTTCTGGCTTACATCTCTGTGCCAGAGACATTCTGGAAGGATAAAAGAAGAAAAGCAGCCATGACACAGCACTGGGAGGTTTCACAATGTGCAGCATGCATGCTGTATGAGCATGCTCTGTCCCTATACCTAGGAAGGCTAACAGTGACAATTTTGACACCTATTCCACTGATGTGGCTTTTAGTCTTCTTCAACACTGCTGAATGGGGCAGAAGGCAAAGACTGCCTGGATCCCCTTTGCAATGCTCATACCGCTCCTGGAACCTGAAGCACTGGGGTCTGCTTGGGCTACTGCAGGCAAGCGCCACAGGTCAAGAGCCCTGGCATGATGGTAAAGTTCTGTCTGCTGCCCAGGCAACCAGGGCGTACTTTGACATGTTGCCTGTCTACCTCCTGCTCTGTATCCCTTCCAGGGTGCTCACAGAGAATGGGTACAGTTCAGCTGTTTATTTTCTGCAAAAGATGCTAGGGACTTTTCTTAGTCAAAACAAAAGAATTCAGAATTCAACTCAGTACAAACATAATGTGAATAAATGGTCCAGGAAAAGTATTTCTCTGATTCGATATCTGCAAAGCTTTATCCATCGATTTCCTGGTTTATGTAAAACTGTCACCAGCTTCTTATTATCCTGCCATAAAGGAGAAATCTCTTTTTAAACACCCTGCCTGGATGACTGACATCATTACTACAAACAGTAACAGTTCCACTGTTAAACTGACAAAAGGAATTCTTTTTCACCAAGTACAAAAGGCACCTGTGAACTGACAGGCAGCAGATGGGGGTACACAGTTTATGGAGCTGCCTGGTAGCACAGGGAACAGATTTCAGGGGTCATCTTCTTTACCCACTACTGCTTAACTCATTTTTACATTGTGTGACTGAGCCCTTTCTTTGCCCTGTTGATACTGTATTTCCATGTCTCATGCTGAAACAACTTTTTTCCTTTAACTTCTTCTAAGTCCCAACATATGCATTCTACCACACATTGCTGTCATATTATCACAATGTGCCTGTATCACCTGTTCTAAGTTTCCAGCTCCAGTAGTCATCATCATATTCACATGAGAAGGCCGTTTTCAAGACCCGCTGAAGAAGGGAGCAGGTAAAGATCACCACCATTGCATAAAAGCAATTTAAAATAACCTCAGAACTTTCAGGGGCTGAGATGCATTTTTTGGAACCTTTTGATTCAGCCAGAGTTGGAACTGCAGCACTCTGTGCTACTACATGGCAGGAATTAATCCTGTGTTACAAACATGGAAAGTGTACATAACTTCCTTCAAGATTTACCCATAAGAATTTATGACTCTAAAAATCCTAACATTAACCTTCCTGAAGATGAACTCCTTGCATCCATTACTCCTGGGATACTGTCCAGGTAGTATTCGCTCCACCTATCTCAGTTCTCATGACAGAGGGCTGTGATCTGAAGCATCAGCATGTTTCATCATCTGAGCAGAAGACAGTGTTTTCAGAATAGTTTCAGAAAAACTCAGAATAACTGAAGTGCATTCACAGTGACTATCCAGTCAGTTGTACTGGATTTGCACTGTGAAACACTGCTGATGATGTGTGGAACTGATCCTTAACATCTTTTTCTGGGCAAATATTCCTCTGCAATAAATCTGTTTTCCTTTTCAGGGCAATTCAAGATGTTTACATATAGAAGAACTTCATGTTTAGGTATAAGAGGAAAGTATACTTAAAGTGCTTTGCATTTCTATATGGTCAGATTGGCATTATATGAAGCCTAGAACACCAAGTTTACTCTTTTTTGTTCTCCTTCCTCCATATATACTTCATTTTCTGAGATGGACTGGAGTGATAGCTGTATATTCTTCTGTACTGGGTCTACTCCTGAACAGAAATCTTTTCTAATTTCTCCCTGTAAGTCAACCCAACATATAGGAAGTGCAGGGTATAATAATGTGTTTGAAATAGATATTGAACCTTTCCTGCTTCAATGGAGTTCTACGTTCTGCAAAGTCAGCCAGAGGGGATTTCAACAGTTAGAAATCTGTATTTCTAAAAAATTCTGTACCTTAGGAAAACTTCCAAGACCTGACAGTTCCAAAGGCTGTATTTAGGGATGCATAAAATAATAAGTGGTCTGGCCTAACCCCAAAGTTAACCTGAACCATTTTAAAGGTGTTTTCCATGGCTTTTATAATTCTTTTCCCCTGACCCAAGACACATCTGGTTCTAGTTGGCACCAAAAGATAGACATATTTAAATGTTATGAAAAAGGCTAATCTTGTATTTCTGTCCTGCTGGGAGACAGGAAATACTAGAAATCTCATAAAAAAAGGCTGTTCTCCTTGGAAATCCAGGCACTTTTTACATGGTCAAGTGATTTGCATAGCTCAGAGATGAATTCAAAGTTTTGTGTTAGCTGAACTGACCCTCTCAACCTCCAAAGGCTCATTCATCACTAGATAGAGATTACTAGAAGGCATCGGAGAGGCTGCTCAGTCTTACAGCCAGCCATGAAGTTCTTGATCGCTTGTGTCTTTTGGAAAATCCAATAAACAGAAGAGTATTTAAGAACACTTTCTGACAGGGTAAAGAAGCGGTGCATTACTTCAGATGCTACAGAAAGAAAACTGGTCCAAATCTTGTGATTCCACATTAATGTTTACTTTTGCCTCACTCAGGTCAAACTCTTGTTTCCAGGGTAGATTTGAGTAGAGGTAATGACATTAATATGAACTCTGAGGCTGCTGAATATTTAGCAGTATTACTGCAATTCATCTATATAAAACCCCATAGTCATAAGGCATATTTTCCATAAATGTGGTAGTGATATCTCCCCTTTCATATTTCTACAGAACTGGATAGCAAGCATTTAAGATCTAACGAAAACCAATAGCAATGAGTTGCTGCAGCTACTTTTAAAATGATACATAGTTTTTAAGTGGCTTTAACACTTTTGAACATTCAACCCACCAGCCACTTCTACAATGATACTACAAGGTGATGCATATGCACTTAGTGTCTTCTTTCACAAAAGGAAAACCTGAAACCAGAGCTTGCCATGGCTACAAGGAAAGGCTCACATTGATTAGAAATCAAACATCCTTGCACACATTTTCATGTTCAGATCATGCTTCTCTTTATTTCCTTACTACATCCACAGTAAAAGGCATGCCTACCAGTGAAGAAATACCAATGTTTCACAAGTCTTACCTTTTTGGTAGGTTCTGCTGGCTTCTTTATGGCAGAATAGAACTCAAAGCATGTACTGGGAGGCTGTGTTAATACTTTAAGTATGTAAAAAATAATTTGTGAAGAATGTGTTTGCTTACCTTTTTGATCCTCTTTTTTCCCTTCCAATGCTGATGCTTTCTCTGATGAAATACCATTATCTCCACTGGCTTTTAACACATTTTCTTCCTGTATGGTTTCTTCACCAATGGCTATGGTGTGTCCATTTGAAGTTTCAAAATTTACTGTTACATCACCATCTGAAATGAAGATTAAAAAGCTGTTGCCTAGTTTAACTGCTTACTTAGCACCTATTAACAACCCACAGCATCCCTGTGCTTTCAAGTTTCCATGGAAGCAAAGCAGAAAGACTTACTCAAATGTGGAACATCCAGGCTGCAGATCTGCTCTGAAAAGTAACTCTGTAAAGGAACTCTATAGGCTTCCACATCCTCTAGGTGGACACCTCTGCAGTAGTGGGCCTGGAAGCGCATGCAAGTTTTCAGGTCCAGCTTTGCATCTGTACACATTAGTGTCCCATTCTCTTCCTCCCTGCACCTTTATTTACACAGCAAAGAAAAGTGTGCATGGACCAGAATGGAGCTGCAGTGTGCTCCAATATGCCCCAAATATAGACAATTAGGGGCAGAATTGCATGATTACTGTGGTTCATCCCAGCAGGTAAATTAGTCAGGAATTCAGATAGAAGTTCTCAGAATATGTGTATTCAGTTAATGAATACAGGAATCAAGGTGAAGTCTTCCTGCATCACATATCACACACCATTATTACATTCTATATTAAATTCTTTCCCAGCTCAGATGGTATTTTACTCACCCAGAATACCTCAAATACAAGGTTCTTTTTAAAACCTGAAAAAAAAACTTCTTTCCCTTTTCGTTTTTCTCTATATTCCTGAAAAATGCCACAGACTTTTGCCAGTTCACAGCTTGCTTTCTTCCCATATTTACTGCTTTCTGTTCTCATGCTGTGATTTCTAAGGCTTGCTATCCTTGGTTGCTCACGCCCCACCTGCAGTTAACCCAGATGACTGCTTTACTTCTGCAGAATTCTATTGCTGGCCATCCAAAAATTATGTAAATCAATCGGGTGTCTCTTCTGGTTCCTCCCACTGGTTCTTCATTAATTGTGGTAAATCCACTCTCTTCTTCTCCTCTTCCTTGCTGTGTGCTATCAGACCTGGATGTTTGGCATTTCTCTGGTTCCAACACAACTATGCAGCCTCTCTCTTACCACCTCAGGTGCTCCATGGGTTAAGCTGATGGCTTCATTCTCACCCATACACGGACTTCAGCTTGATCTGTAAAAACTAAGTTCTGCCTTCTTAACTTTGTCTCATTCACTCTAAGCTGACAGTTGCACAAAACTTCCTTCTTACCTTACCGTAACACCTAATTTCTTTAGCTTCTCTCTTCCAAATGTTCATAAATCCGTTATTTCCATTCTGCTTCCACGTATGGCACTTATTTCTGTCATGGTTCTGCAAACACCCCCTGCTTCCAAATTGGCACTTGTCACTTTCCACTTGGTTGTTCTTCATCAGCATGAAACACTGTCACTTCTTCTTATTTCTTACCTCTCACGTTTCAAAACTCCATGTAATTTCTTCATTTAGCTTTTATCTCCAGTCATTCCTTCTAACTGCTTTTGCACTGCTCAACAACCATCTTTCCGTATCTCCATTTTTAGCATCTTCAAGCCAATCTATATTCTTTCAAAATGATCCTTAAAAAATTGTAATTTTCATAAGACATGGAGTACAGCATGATGAAGGCAACACCGACTGGATCGATGGCCTTCTTAAGATGGGAAGGAGAGAAAATTGTTCATCTTTATGTCCTTTTCTCACTTTGTCAACCTCCATAGGGGACCAAAGTCCATTTTAAGAATGGAATATAGTGTCAAGGACACTGATGACCAAAGCATACATACTTCTAGCACAAATTATATTATTTATGTTCAGATTGTAACCAACCTGAAATGTTAGGACATTTCATTAATTATCCCAGCAGTCTAAAGGCAATTTACAACCCTCAATGGACAAAGTGAGGCAGCTCCCCAGTAAAGCAGATAGTAAAACATAACAAATTCACAGATGGGCAAATTGAGGTATGGAGAAACTACATGTCTTGTTTAAAGACAAAGACAGTGGCAGAGACAAATTCAGAAGCCAGCTATGCTGAATGTCACAGTCTGGTAATTAGTGAAACACTGCAAAGACAAGTGATGTCACATGTCAACAAACAAGCCCTTTACCTGTAAATATCAATGTGTATGATATGAACCATACACACTGATTCTTTCATGATTCTTCTGCTCAGGAAGAATAACACAATTTCTAGGAGAATAATTCTGGAGATCATGGAATTCTTATACTCCTTGATAAAATGATAAATGGTTTAATTTCAAGATACAGAAAGTTATTTTACTCACTTGGCTTTTATTTGATCTTACAGAAGGTCATAGAATCACAGAATATTTTGGGTTGGAAAGGACCTTAAGATCATCAAGTTCCACCCCCCCTGCCATGATCAGGGATACTTCACACTAGACTGTCTCACCCAAGGCTCTGTCCAACTTGGCCTTGAACACTGCCAGGGATGAAGCATTCACAGCTTCTTTCGGCAACCCATTCCAGTGCCTCACCACCCTTACAGTAAAGAACTTCTTCCTTATATCTAACCTAAACTTCCCCTGTTTAAGTCTGAACCCATTACCCCTTGTCCTATTGCTGTAGTCCCTGATGAAAAGTCCTTCACTGGCACCCTTGTAGGCCCCCTTTAGATATTGGAAGGCTGCTATGAGGTCTCCACACAAGATCAAGAATATTAGAAAGAATACCATTAGAAATATAAACAGATGTAGCACAGAGGTATTAACTATAGCTTACTCATATTTTTGAAAACACGAATTCTGGTTAATATCAGTTGCTAAACCTTACAGCATTTCGAAACAAATGGCATCTTCCCCAGTTTTATGTCTGTGCCATTTGTGAATGTGGTCTGTGAGATAGTGGTAGAATCTATACAATCCCAGGACTTTTTGATATCTGAAATGGATGATAGATTTGTTTGGGGTCCCAAAGCCTCTAATTTTTCAGCCAAGATTTTTGACATTATACTCCAGTTGCTTTAGGCAGCAGACATTGACTCAAAAACCATGTTATTAACTACCTCCAAAATAGTCTGTCAAACAGTAAGTAGAAACCACAATGATCACATTATTTACAGGGAGCTCCAAAATAGTTAAGGGTACGACCAGAAGTCATATGATGTACCTATGGCAGGAGTTACAGAACACAAATCTCAACTCCAACTTCAGTTCTTTGTCAACTGGCCCAAATATCCTTTCACACTCATCTTTGTCTCTGCATGTCTATTTACACTACATGGAAACAATGCAATAGTGGTTTTATTATCCATGTTGAGCACTTAGTAGCTAAATTCTAGTTAACATGTTATCACCTTGCTCTGGCATTTCCTTCAGCACTCCCCTTCTTATCAGCTCCTCTCTGCTTTGTCTTGTCGAAATCTTCCTTTCCAACACTAAAGAAAAAGCACAGTTAAGAATAGATTTATTCTCATACTGTCAATGCCTGTGAAATAGGTACAAAAAGATTTTTATTGTATAGTAACCCTGAGAAATCTCATTTTCTGTGATTCTGTAGAAGTAGTCTGGGTTTTCATGAATGCCCTTTGAAAGTATTGTTCCACATTTTCAGGCACAGAAGGTGAGGATTTATATGATCCAGTATCTTCAGCTGAGCAAGACTCTGTGAGGTTCCTTTTCCAGTCAATGGAAAAAGGTACTTCCCAGAATAAAATTGAACTCACCCTCGTGTAGGAATTTAACATGTAAAAGCATCTCTTTCCCATGGACTGGACTGATTAGCTTAGCTGCAGACACCTCCTTCTGCTTTGTAGATGTTTTGAGTTGGGAGAAAGACAAATCCTAGTCAGAGGAAGCAACTCAGGGAGCAGCCTTTGTGCAGCAAACTGTTTTAAAGGGAAAAAAAACCCAAAGCCAATCAAACCTTAAACAAAGACTAGAAAGTTGTGTTCTAAAAGGAAACAACATCCCAGCTGGTTGGCTTTCATGGAAAAAAGCCTCAACATACATCAGAAAATTTAAAAAAAAAAAAAAAAAAAAAAAAAGAAAAAAAAGAAAAAAAAAAAAGACTGTGTCATGAAGCACTTTAACTATTATGTTTATTTTCCATGGAAAAAATGCTAAATAGTTTTATAAGGAAAAGTGTTTACAGATGGCAAAACATAATAGGCCCCCCCCTGCACCCCAACCCTAAACCAACACCAATTTGCTCAGTGATCTGGGAAGCTACCGTAATGATCTATGAAACAATGGTGCATGGACCATAAAATGTGAGCATCACTTGTAAAATCCTGTCTTCACTGTTAGGAAAAGTTAATCTCTCACCCTGATCCTGTTTACACACAGACATCAAAACATGAGTGATGTTTGGAGCTCAAACTGAGGGCATGCGGCAAAGCTTCAGCCGCACTAGACTTCATCCTACTAATTCTATGGGATAGGGTTGTTTATGTCATCAGATAATTCAAACAGTCTCTAGGACCAGTCTAGTTGTTGCATGCAGATTAAATACTGCAACAGCTACTGTCAATCTCACTTGCACCAGCCCAGTTGGAGGGAACACCCATTCAGTGAAGTGGCGGTTCCTGTGAAGGCACAGAGAGAGGCAGTTTGGCTCTTTTAAGAAAGTTACCCTCCATGCACAGCAAAATGTCTTTCTCTGCAGCAACTCACAACCAGGCTGGCTGATCTCAGGTGTTTGATGACAGCACTGCTCATGGCTTTCTACTCCCCCTCTCCACCATGGAAGGGGACAGTTGATCAGAGGATGAAGCAGATTCTGTGCACCTCAAATTTACAGCACTGAATTTATGTCTCACACTGCAAAGTGAGGGGATTCAGCAACTGCATCAATAGGATGCATTTCCCTGCCAAAATAGCACCAGCTCCAGGCAGCAGAACTGGGGGCAGTAACCATCTTGTTTGGTCCAGATCAAACTACCTGTGCCTGAGAGATCAAGAGTTCATGAACGCAAACAGCACTGGCTCAAGAACATGTAAGTTGGCATTAGGTCTATGTATACTCAAGTACTTTGTGGGATCTGTCTGTTAGAGATCAAACCTTCATGCCCTTCAAATCACATCTGACAATAAAAAGGAGCCCATGAGTGTGGCTGCAGACTCTCAGTACAAGCCAGACACCTTGGGGAGAGTGTGGTAGCCTAAACATGGATCAGGTTAGACTAGGTCCCAATCTTAAATGATTCAGGAGTTCTTCCAGTTTTTATCCATTGTTTTTTAAGGTATAGGCTTTGTAACTGTGTGTCACACATTGCCATGGCAAACAAAGCACAGAAGCATGCCCTGTTCTTGCGAAGGGTTTTTAATATAGGTGAACATTCAGTCCAACAGAGACAGCTTTAAAAGAGATGAGGGGCCATGAAGTCAGAGGACTATGTGGGCAGGCACAGATGGAGGGTCTTAATCTTTCTAGGAAGGTGTATTTTCCAGCAGAGTGAAATCTCCTTTGACATAGACCCCAGTGATGAACTCTTTATGCACATACTTTATATCCCTTTTGTTGTTTGGAATACAAGTATTCCTTTATTTCAGCTTTACAAATATTATTTACTTCCTACTATTCTTCTTCACCTCTTCCTTTCCACATCTCCCTTCCTGGGGAAAGTGAACTGAGATGATCTCTCATATATTTATTTGTAGGACTTACTCCAATACCACTTGAAAATGATGATGACCTTTACATGAAGTTCAAGAACACTGAATCAGACCCCACATCAGTGTCTCTTTAGTTTTCAGGCTGATATATTTTTTCAGTTCTACAATACTGAATGAATTATCATGCAAAATGTCAATTGGCATTAAAGGACATTAATTCCATACATTTTTACAGGAAGAACCTTAAAGCATTTTATCAACATTGCATAGGTTTTGTAATATCCCTTAGACACAACTATTGCCATTTCACAGATTAGAGATTTATGACCAGATAAGAAGCTTAAGACCCAATCCTTCATCCTCCAAAATGCTAGCCATGAGCAGAGTTTTATTTAAACTGATAAAGCTCAGTTAAATCAGCTTCAAAAGATAAATTATTTAAAATACTATTTGGCCCATGGAAAGAATATTAGAAATCATGCTAGTATCACTGTGAGTGCCTTCATAATTTTATTTCCTACAAAGAAAAAGGAAGAATTTTAATTTAAATCAAAGTGTAAACAAATATGTCTCCTTGAATAGAATAATGAGTAGCCTGCCTACTTATGAACCTACACTGCGTGCTATTTAGCCAGGGTGGACTCATCATTATAATTTATTGCTTATTACAGACTTTAGACTATACAATACATTTAAACAGACAAGTATGTTGATTGTCACAGCGCAACTGCACTGAGCTCCAGGAGACTCAAAAAGTCCCATGTAAAAATCTGTCCCCTACTGCAGTCAAAAGCGAAGCTTGACCTGACTTCAGGTGTAACTGTCAGAAGTCAAGTGCATTTATAACACTGTATGCAGCCCTCATTTACTTAAATAAATCTTACTCATCTAAGGGATCCCATAAACGTTTGCATTTTTAGCCCAACACAAACAACAGTTATGCTAATCATAAGAACAAGTTACCTCAAAAAGCCATTTCCATCCCTCTCTCCCTACCCCCATAAACCTTAGGCAGTCTTAAAACTCATTCCCTGACTCAAAGAATGCTGTGAGATTCTGGATATTCTCCAGTCTTTAGCTTTGCTCTTCCAAAAGAAGCTTGAGAAATTGGATTTTTAATTTTTCTCTGACCTAGGAAGAGCTAAATTTGCCTTCTGCTCCCTGTCTGTATATACTCTTGCTGTAGAGCTTTGAAGTGGCAACCACTTCATGCCAAGACACAAACTGCTGCTTTCTTTTCCTTCACAGGAAAAGATTGCAGAGGGGAGAAACCCTTGAGATGATGCCATTTACTGTTTGTTTTTACTTAATTTTGAAAGCCCTCTAGGCAGAAAGTATACAGCCATGCCCAGAGAACAGATTTTCTGAGATACAGCATGGAAAATATGTTGCTAAAGGAAAAAATTCCAACCATCATTCCCACATTTGGAACAGATACTTCCACATTTAGTCCCCCATATTTTTTTGATGTCTGTGGTATTTGCTGTTTCTGAACATCTTTCAGTTGCTACCATAAAAGACTCACGTGAGATCTTGTGAAAGCACTGCATGGTACATGCCCTGGCAAAGCTGGAGCAAGAAGCTATTTCAGAAAGCCTACTGAAAACTCAGAGACAGCAGTAAGAGTTCTTTCCAATAGCCTGCATTCTGTGTTAGAAGAAACTCTTTCTTCAGCTGCACACAGATTTAGTAAGTTGTGGCCCTGTTAAGAGAATAGGCAATAAATGTGCTGATCCTTGTACTTTCTCCCATGGTCTCAGGCCTGGAATGGGCTTCCTGCATGTAAGATGCACACATGCACACATACGCACAGAGCTCCTATTCTGTAATGTAAATAAATCTCTGATCAAGTAGTCTGAGGAGGAGGATTTTCTGTAGGATTTTTATTTTCTATGGATTTTTTCCCATTTCTTTCTCAAGTTAGATAAGAAAGTTTCTTCTGTGTCAATTATCACGCAACAAGGGGCAACTTGAGAAGTAAATGCACCCTCTCAGTCTCTGTTGGGTTCTGAGTCTGTTTCTTCAAGAAATATAGGGATAACTATTGTTTTTAATTCCCCTCCCCAAAACTACTATCTGAGTCAGGATGAATGCAACCCAAACTACTTTTAATTTCAAATTCCAGCCTCACATGAAGCACATACGCAAACAAAAGTAATTCCATACCCTACATACATAGAGCTTAAAAGCAGGTAGGTATCGCACTACAGCTCCAGGTCTTCCTGACAGTAAAATAGTCCTCAAGCATTTAAAGGTATACTTTCCCTGCAAGCTAACCTGGTTTGTGCTGAAAAGTTAAAGCTCATTCATGGAGCAGCTGAGGCTGGCACCCTGTCTGTTTCTGGGATTTCTGGAGACACAACCCTTACGTTACTGCTGTAGAACAGTACAGTTTACACCTATTATACTCTATAAGGAAATATGTGGGGAATTAATCTGCATTTCTAGCCAAGACAGCGGAGAAACTGCAGGAGGGCACTGGAACTCAACACAAACTACTTTGGATCACTCCTATGAGCACTATTAGTACTAACACTGGCTAACCAGCTTGAATGAAAGTTATGCAAAGGCCACAGCTGGCTGCTGGCAGAGGTTGGAAAGTACAACCAGGCTTGGGAGAAAACATGTGTCTTGTATGTAGATAGGAGGGTAAACATCAGTAACACTTAAGCAAGACTATAAACTATATGTGCCTTAAAGAGGCACTCCAAATCCTCACTCTGTGGAGAGAAGTCAATACTTACATACATTCTTCTTTGTCAACATAAAAGCTCTGGGAACTGGTCTTGTGCTACTTCCGTATTTCCAACTGCCTGAATTTGCAGGTCACATCTTAGAGAGTCAGAAGGGGCAAAACTCTCACATGAAATTAAAACTCTCATATGATACGATAATAATTTGGGAACCTTTCCTTTATTTTCAGAACTCATCCTGTCCAGATTTACTTTCTTTTCACCTCCCCAGCTTAGAAAGCCAGCCTTGCTGCTTCTGAGGTTAAAGTCAAGATTTGCAGGTGTTACAAAAATACTAGTTTCAATTTAAGAAAAAAAGCACTGAAAATTGCGATGGTCAATGGTTGACAAAATGCATGTAAACTGGGACATGCAAATACAAGCTAATATGCTCAATGCACAAGATGATACCAAAGTTTTGAATATCTGAAATTAGTTCCCTACATTGCTATGCTTCTATAATATCACCTAAATAAGTAAGATTTTACAGTGTAGCAGGATAGATAAGCAGAACATTATTAAAGATAGAGTATATGTACTCCTTTAGAGAAAAAAAGAAATTAGTCTACTGAATAATGCAAAAATATCAGAAGTTCTCAAGTCTCCTGTAAAATATCTTAAGGTCTGTTCACCAAGACATGCACTAAATTTTGCATATTTAGCCTTCACAAACCATTTAGGCACTGAAATACTGTAGTTTATATAAGAATGGGTTTGTGGCTTGTTAGCAATTGTGTATTATGTTATTAAATATAACTGCAGTCCTTAATGTATAAAAGCTTGGTGTGTACTACATTGATGGCTATCTAGCAGGATGCTAGCTAAACAATGAAGTAAAAAGTTAAAGGTTTTTCGGGATAATTTAAGTCTATATAGATGATAGTTTTAGATACATGAGATACATGAAGCACTTAGGGAATCAATTATGCTAGTTGCTTTTTGTGCCACAAAGGACTATTAAGTATAAAATCTTGTGACTGGACTTAGAGCAGAGATTTCAGTTAGTCATCTAAGTGTTACATCCTCCTACATTGAACTTTTACCATCACCTTAGCATTTACAGAGATATTTCATCATGCAGATAATTGACTTCCACTTTTCAATACATAATTATAAATAATCATGTATTCAATTGACCAAAATTGCTCCCACTTAAGTGATCTATGGACTATACTTATCTTTCACCATCGACTCTGTTCTTCTGCTAATTTGCAGTGCAAATTTTCCTCACTTACATGTATTTCTGTTTGCGCACTGACGCTCCCCATTTTCAAGAAAACATCGATCACAAAAACAAAGCTTTGACTTTGAAAAACAGACAAGGAGGTCTATATTACTCTTTTAGTTCCCAGACTTGAAATGCACTGCTGCAAAACCACAGCTGAAATGAAAAAAAAAAACCACCCCGTTGTCTAAACTTTAAGAAGTCATCCAAAAGAGTGGGTCTGTTTTTCCTCTCTGCTTCAGTGTGCTTGATCTATAGTAATCACATTTGATAGTAATTATCAAGTGGTAACCTTCGCAGGACAGTGAAAACTACTACTTCTTCAGTTTTGCTGGATTTGTTTTTAGCTGGATCAGGTTTGTTATCTGCTCATCACAAAACTGGTGCCAATGCAAAGGAGGCAGTGAAGGCAGACAGATGCAACCGAGAGAACTGGGAAGACAAATTACCACTTGAAAACTAGATTTGAGGTAGATGGATGCTGCTTCCCAGTTATTACCTCTTTCTTAAGAGTAATAAATACACTGGGAGCACACAGGGCAAAATCAGACTCAAAATGCAAAACATTGCGCATACTCTGCTGTAATGTGATTAGCAACTTAGCTCTGATGGTCTAGGCATATAAATGCAGCAAGGCTCAGGGAGAGAAGTAACAAGCTTCATTATTAACTAGTGTGGCTGTATGGCATCTGAAAAAGATACTTTATGACTCAAAGTTTGTTTATTTGCACCTATAGCATAGTTTTAAAGCTGAATTTTGATTACAATTCTGAGATCAGTTTCTGTTTTCTGTCCATTACAGCTACTACTGGGCACTTCCATTTTTCGGGTGCTCATCTTGAAATAAATTGTCCTGAGTAAGTTCATCTGAAGTTAGTGCCAATGGGAACCATGGGTTCTCCACACCCCTGAAAGGACTTGAGGGACCACCATCATAAACAAGACAATCAAATTAAGTACACACAAGTAGCTAAAGAGGCACTTTTGGAAACATTGTCCTTATTTTCTTCATTTTGTAAAAGAAATACAAACATATGATTTGCCTTGGTATTGCAAGAACTGATGTGTCATGCTTGTAAGATTAGATTGAGTACCTCTAAAGACAGTACAATGTAAGAAATACTGTACTTAACATGAATTTACCAGATATTCATTTGTAAAGCAACCCTGCCAAATGACACATGCATTATTATTTAATAGCATAACAATTTAACATATGCTAATATGTTGTGACAGTTTGAGGAATCTCTGTATACAGAGCTTATGAATGGTGATTATTCAGTGCATATAAAATCACATACCTGTCCAACAGCAGCTGCAGAACATCCAGGAGTCATTAACTAGAAATAACTTTGCTCTAGTGATATGATAAGAGTACTGGGGAAGCTGAAGGACACTGAAAGCAATGAAGGAAATGTCAGACTGAGGGAGTTTCTTTGATTGCAGCAGTGGAAGAAGCTGTGGGGGTTTTCTTGCAGGGTATGCAGGAAAATTTTAAAAACAAGAAAAAAAAGAGAGAGACAGACAGGAAGATTTGAAGATCCCAGAAGGGCTGTCCAAGGCTTCAGCTGGTATCTGGAGCAATGAAGACACCAGAGAAGATGTTTCCTTTTTGCTTTTTTGTGTAAAGAAAATATGGTTTAGAAGTTAAACGGTAAAATCAGAATGTTCCTTGCAGGAATTGCCAGAGGCTGGTACAGTGTTAAAATGTCAAGCAGTGTACTCCTAAGAGTTCAGGAGACACTGCTGATGAGACCTTAGGAGACTAGTATTGGGTTTATTGCCTAGAGTCATGGAAGACAGTGGACAGAGGGTTTGCACTGTGGTAATGAATCTGAAGAGCTCATAGATGCTCACTGGGCTCTGAGTTGACTCAAGTTTACACAAGCACAGCATCAAGTGTCTGAATCCCAAAACAGTAATTTGGGATTTTTTGGAGAAAGCTTGGCCAGAGCTGTGACACACAAAGACACACACACATATATGCAGGGTAGTGTTCAGTTTCCTAAACTTGGGTGTCTACAGCCACTTGAGATGCCCCACAGTTTTGGAAATGTCTGTACAGAAATGGCAAATATGACACAGAGCCTTCTGGGGAGCAGCCCAGAGCATCTCAGGTGGCACCAGGCAACTGTGTTTAGCTAACTGAATTCCAGCCCTCACATACTCCTTTTTTTCAGAAGGAGTGTAATTCAGTCACAGCATTTTATTTCAGACCATTCTTCAAGCCTTGCCAATGGGGAACTGAAGGGGTCAGAACAGCCTGTATGAAGGCAGTGGTGACAAACCTGATCCTCCATCTTCTGCTGGGCATGGCTATGTCTGCTTCTTTGCCTCCAAGACAGACCAAACTTCTGACCTCATGAAGACAAGGTTCATTTCATAATGCAAGCCATTGACTATTAGGAGGACATAGAGACATTTCCAACATATCTGAGAATATGTAATAGACAGCCTAATTTTTCTTAGTTAAAAAACAAAGTACTATCAACATTGAAAGAATATCACATATAATGTATAGCAAACAAATGAACTGCGTATTTTTGGTGACAAGCTCAGAAAAGAAGCTGACCAAAATTAAGTTTTTAACTTGTTAAGAATCAAACTGTTTTTCTCTATGTCAAATACTGTGCCTAAACAATCCTTGCCATCTAAAAAGTACCAAGAGCTTTTCAAATATTACTCTGTAAAGCCATCACAATGTTTCCTATTCTTTTCCACCAAAAGGCCACAGACATACCTGCTGATGTTTCTCTGAATTTGTCACTAGTCTTCTTCTTCCGCCATTTCCAAGGTTTAAAGATTTTGCCAATGGTGGAGAGTTTGCCCTTCCTCTTGAAAGGGGGAGTTTGGGATCCTGGGGCTGGTCCATCCGAGTTAGCGATGGAAGCCTTATCCAAACCATCAACTGTATAAACAAGAAAAGTAAAGTTAACTGAAGAATGGAAAACAAAATGGTACCCAACAACTACACTCTTCCACTATCAGGTTGCAGCAGGCTGTGTGTGGATTCATGCGATATCTGTTCCAGTTGGCAGCCAAGGGCCATTTAATTGCAGCATGTGGTCAGAAGCCAGCCTGCACCCCAGCTAGCCCTGGGCTCCACTGCTGCTCAGCACCTCAACTGCAGCAAGCCAGAATTTGCTTCTCATAATGTACATCTGGCAAGTCTGCATAGCACTGTGTTTTCCCACTGCTACTGGAGAATTTCTTTGAACATATATTTGGGTGACTTTTCCCCTGCCTTTGGCAAAGCTGAATAGCTGTCACCATATAGAAAACAAAATCCTTGCAATGTAAAAAAGAAATTATTTCTTTTGAATGAAACAAATCCTTTCTTAAATGAGCTCTAAAGATAATTGTTCTGGAAGTGGAATGGAAATAGGTCTCTTTGATATCCCTGGTAATCAGTCATTCACAGCATAGCCTGCCATGAGTCAAGTTTCTTATTAACAAAACATATTTAACAATAACCTTTTGCGCTACAGCCAAAATTTAACGGAGGATTACTTTTCTGCAAAAACATACTGGGTGATGTGAAAGACAATATTTATCATCAATGGCTGTAACAATTGAGTTTTGTGAACCAAATTAAGACTCATTCCACAACATGCTGTAGCACACAGTTGAAGTAAGTTTCATGGACATTTCCCTGAGAAGTCTACTGTTATTTATTTCTATTTTAGAACTGAGGTTTCTTAGAGCCTTCCATTCATGGACCTGCAAGCACTTCAAAAGTTCTTAATGCTATTCACGTGAGCAGCTTCACTGCAGTAACTGCAGTTACTTACGTACGTAAAATTAATCACAGGCTTAAATGTTTGCGGCATACGGACTCTGTAATTGCTTTCATTCATCCAAACATTCTAATTATAACCAATTCAGAACAGAGTTGATGCCACTCTGAACAGTAATAACGATAATCATAGATCATTAAATCAAAAAGTGTTATTCAAAGAAGGAAGTGTCACTGTCCCCATTTTACAGATGGAAGATATGAGGCACAGAATTGTTAAGTGCTTAATTTTATGTTTGCCAAATGGCTTCCTGAATCCTGGTCCTGTGTCCTAGTTGCTAAAAAGATACATATTCAGACACATAACATCATTGTACGATCTTATTATTCTGTTTCTCAGACAAATGGCATTTAATGAGTCCTATATTTGTCCTAGACTTTAGATTGATCCAGGATGCTAAGAAAAAAATATCTTTTCTGTGAGAAAGCTGATGTAATGCAAACTGAGTCCAAGAAACTTTACTTCCAATGTTTTGAAATAAAGTACTGTGAAAAAAGATCCTTTGTATACCTTCATTCAAGTCTGTGGAGTTAAAACCAGAGATAAATTTGTATGAAAATGATAGCATTTAAATCAATAAATCACAGTTATACCATAAAATGTAACAAACTCTGAACTGTTAGAGAGAAGGACCAGAGAGATACAGGAAACTTCTCCATGACAAATTACTGTTATTCGGATGGATTGGAATTTAAAGCTTTTATTTAAGTGATTGCCTTGGGTATTTTCTGATCTGTAACATGGAGAAAAGATGGAAGAAAGACATGCAAAAGGATTTGAAATGTAAAATCGAAGATTATGGCAAAGGCTCAGGTATGTCTAACCCTTGAGAGAGTACTAAACCCTAGCTTCTTCACTTGTGCACCTGAGAAAACAAGGCAATCTTCAGGGAGGTTTACTCCAAGACTCCATTAAAACCAACTGCCATCCTATACACCCTGAGAAGCCAGGTGAGAGGTGGGGATGAGAAGACTACCAAAGGCAGCAAGCAACTCTGCAGAATGAGAGGGGTATGGGACAGCAGAAGGATCCCAGCAGGGGTGCCTTGCCTGGAATTGGGGATTGCACTTTTGTTTAGGCTTACAGACACTGCTTATGGAATGCAATTTCCTATAGAATATAGAGGCCTCTGCTGAAAACAATGTTATCTAAGGAAGAAGTACGTTTACTTGAAGGGTAGTTACAAAGGAAGAGAACTAAACTTATCCTGGCAATTCCAATTTATATAAGAAGGGACAAGGGCCACAACTTGTGGCTGAGAAATGTCTATTGAGTTATAAGGAAAACGCTTCCAGAAGGTGGGTGGTGCAGCACTGGAGCAGGCCTTAGGAGGTTTTGGAGGCTCAGTCAGGCAAGCCAGGGCAGACCTCACCTAATGTTGGTAATAGCCCTACTCTGAGTGAGGGACTGGACCAAGTGACCCCCCCAAGGTCTCAGTCAAGATTCCCATGGTCCTAAGGGATGTGGAAAAGACACAGTTGCTCTGTGAAATCAGCATTAGTAAATCCAAAGAATCAGAAGTGAAGTGCTGAAGAAAGGACATGAGGAACTGTTGGCTGAAGAGTTTTGTCCTGGGACGGGAGCCAAGCATTATCTCACTGGCAGAGGCAGTCCATCAGCTCATTAGAGCGAAAGGCCACCCACCCCTTGGAGGCAGTGGGACAAAACCGATGTTCTTGTCTCCAAACAGCTTAGAAAGGCTGGGTTATTGATGTGAAGAGCCTGCACCCTGGTGTTAGACAGCATGGTCTTTATAACCACGAGAACATAGATCTTTTCAAATCTGCTGGGGTCATGGAGTCCAGCGTATTGCAGGCAACCGCTTCCACAAAAGCCTCATCTATATTTTTTCCTCCTGTGCCTACCAGCAGAAATGGAGGAGGATTATGGCTCCAATAGCTCCCCACAGAGAAACATGGAGTTGCATCAGTCCCTACTCTGCCCTCTGCTGAAAATATTTAACTATGAAATAATGATATTCATCCTAGCTAAAGAAATCGGTCTGCTTCAAATGAGCTAACTTATGAAAAAGAACCCATTTAGTGATGAACAATTCTGTTCAGGAAGATCATCACTTCTGAAAACAGGATTCAGTAATAACTCCTTCTGACAGTAAAAGATGAGGAATTGATTTACCAAATGAGTTCAATAAGTCCTCATAATTGAAAATCCACTGACCTTATACCAGTTCCTTCATTTGAAAAAAGGACTCAAATATTGATCTGGAAAGGAGCAATAAGCACAGCCAAACATCACAGAAATAATCTAAGATAGAGTAACATTTCTAGGAAAAAAAGACTTACCTATATTCAAAAGCAATCATAAGATAACGCATTTTACCAATTAATAAACTGAAAAAAAAAGCACAAAACCCCCAAACCAAACCAAATACAAGTTCAGCAATGACATTCCTGAGCATTTATCGAAAGATCTTTTCCAAAGCTATTACTCCTCATCTCTGAAACACTCAGCAGAAAATTATTTGCTTTATATGTCAAGTATTACCTAAAAATAAAGCAGTGTATTTTTCACCTCAAAGAGCTTGTGTACTTTCTATTAATCATTATAAACATTATACATACTGAAATTAAAAGAAGCATCTTAGTTTTCCAAGATTAGAGGAGCTTGGTCACTTGTGTTACTCTTTTCTTTGTATAATGTCATGAAGTCTTGCCTTCTTATAATCATCTTCAAAACCCAGTGAATCACTTAACTGCCATCAATAAACATCAAGTTTGACATCAAGACTTTAAACTATATTACCACATAGTTTATGATATTATATTACAGTCCTTTGCACTAGGTGTAGATTTTACACCTGAAGGATATAAAATGTAGAAGGATAAAAGTATATGAGCCATGCATGTTGATGTCACACAAAGAGGAGATTTTGTTTTAGACCAACAGCAACTCTGAGACACTGTGAAGCCAAATCATGTTGGCCGTGAACTAGATGTACGATACAAAAAGAGCAGCCTCTCCCCAAGCCTATGGTCAGCCACTAACTTTGCAATAGCAAATTGTAACAAACAAATTGTAACTGAAGTCTAATATAAATTCCTCTGAATTAAATAGCTGTGATTCTCTGCTTCCAGACCTTTTGTTATAAAATACAGTAAAACTATTTTTAAAAGTTCTGACTTAGAGAAAGTTCATGATCATAAAAAGACAGCTACATTTATGCCATAAGTTGTTCTGTGTTTCTCCTTATGTATCTTTTTACTCTTGGCAATGAAACTGGAAAGCCGGTAGAAGAACCTAACCTCATGAGTGAATGCTAGGAGTAATACAAGATACGTGGGAAAAAAAACCCAAACCAAACACCACACCATGATGTCCTTATGCTATTCTTCTTCTAGTAGAACTATATTTTAATAGTTGACAGATTAAAATTCCTTGTTTGTAGTTTACTAAAAGTAATGTGAGTCACGGATGAAATAATAAAGGTCAAACCTGAGTAATTAAGTAGCTAGCTACAGTAGGAGTATATTAAAAACATATTTTTGGTAGAAGAATCCTTTACTGTATCTGAATACTTTTACACTTCCTCATCACCTTAGTCCACATGTGCATTTAGTCCCAATGAGAAAAAGTGTGTTAGATAGACTTTGTTGCAATCTAGTAGGGAGTGTCTTACAAAATTACTGTTTAATAATTGTTATCTAAATGGTATTTTAAATAGAATTTTGTGCTGTGTGGCCAACAGTAACACATGATATGAACAACGTAAATCACAGTTTAATTTAGTCTCACAGACACTCCACACTAATAACAAATACACCAGGATCAATACTAGTAAGTGAAGTTTAATTACTTTATTCTTGTCACGAATAATCTTGAGATCCTGAAGTAAGAAGCACTCAGGGCTATATCCAATAAAAGAAATAAAGCAGAATTTAGGTGTGTTTGTCAAAAGTTGTGCTATTGGGAGCCTGAAAAACTCTGATTAGATGCTCCCCAGCTCTGAAAGTAGAGATGCTATAACCCACAGCAACAAAATTGTCTGAAATCTCTGCATCTCTGTACGTAAAGCAGCATCCATACTGGAATTCCACAGCAGAATCACTTTGGTGATGAAGGCATCCTGGGAAATTTCTTCTCCTCACTTGCATCTGCTCATTCCTGACCCACAAAAAATACGCCATCCCTTCAGTTGCAAAAATACAACTGTTCACTGGGCTTCATTGTAAGTAGATCCCTTAATGATCCAGACCAAAAATGCCCTCCACCCTCTTTCCTTTCTAAAAGGTTATTTTTAATCTTGGACACTTCAGTGAATTAGTCTTCAGCACAATCCTACAAACCCTATAAGTGTCAAGGCTGGGTGAGGAGTGGGCTGTGGCACAGGGCAGGAGCTGGTGCCTGGGCTGGGCAGGAACCTAAATCAGCTTCACAGCTACAACCAGGATACCAGGACACTCCAACTATGAACCTGACAGCTCTACATAGCCTGGCATATACCATGTGCCTGAACCTCAATGAGTCCACCAAATAAGCATGCTTTTGCCTACAGCATTCAAAGGGTAGGTGGAAGACTTGGGTTCCTTTCCCCTCCTGAATACAGTGTTGAAGCATGTTATCCTTCACTTTCCAAAAAAACCCATCCCAATTAGAAGCAGGATTCATTGTCCTCTGCAGAAAGCAGTTCTGGGGCCATTTCGCCATGAGTAAGAGAGAACAGCAGGGGAAATATGATGATGTACTAGGGCATCTAAGTTTGCCCATTCATATACGTCATGGATGATGTAATGAGTATGCACCTTCTGCAAGAAAAAGTCACTGTACTTCAGATGAGAATGTACACTATCACTTGAATCTTTCTGATACTAAAAAAAAGCATTACAGGATTGCAATGCTATTAAGCCTTCTGAATGAGAAGTCAGAAGCGATTTTTTCTTTACTCTGTCTCTCTATTCCCCGCTCCAGCACTGCTCTCCACAACTGTTCTAATCTTGCTGGAGAACTGGAATGTCAAGGAATTCTTTCTCACATCAGGGCTGTTAAGTACAAGATGGCACCGGCAAAGTGGCAAATTCTCTTCTTTCCCCACCCCTCTGGGTGCTGAACCTTGCAATTCCTCTCCCACCCACTTCCCTTAGAGGACTAGCCACCTGCAGGTCTGCTCTGGGTGTTTCATACATAACAAGGCACAGAGTAGTCAGATGACAGAAAGGTTTGCCTCTCACCTCTCCTCTGGGGAAAACGATCAAGAGGGGAAAAGGCACAGAACACCAAGTGCTCCACCAATATCCAGGTGCTAAGGTAGTACTGACACCTAATGCTGTCACTAGTATTAGATATCTTGCAGTATTACCATGGTATCACTACATCACCCTTAAAGTGTGTGAGGATAACCTTTTTTGTTGGAATTTGTTGGAATAAAGGTGGGTCAGAAATTTAGAAATGCAATAGAAGATGCAATGGCCTCATTGTCACTAAATGGGGATAAAAGCCACCTTATGTGTGGATTTGGGTCTGAATGATTTCTGTGCTTATTAACTACTGGTTAGCTAGCATAGATATTTTTTCCCCTTCTCACTGCAACCAGCAGCCCTGCAACGATGTGCTGTAAAAGTAATCTTGGTTTATTGAGATCTCGAAACCTCTTCTGACAGTGTTATGATTTTCTGTACAGTCTTGCCAAAGGTCACAGAGCTGGGAGTCATGGTTTTTATGCCAGCAAAATCAACATGTTTATGCAGCTGCATATTATCCCCATTTAGTGACAGGAACAATAAGTCATCGACTTGCTGCAGAGTATGGTAAGCTGCTTATTCCTGGAGCTTACGCACAAAATTCAAGACACTGCATGGTAAAATGTTTGATAAGGCCATTAAAAATCAGAAGTCATTCTGACACTATCAGTGTAATTTTCAATACATATCTCAAATTCTGTAATCTATTTTTCCTGACCAGAACCAGATGGAAAGATGGGTCGTTTTCCTTTGTCCCTTTTTGTTTGGAAGGGGAAAAAATGCAGCTAATCCCCAGTGGATAAACGGACAAATAGGAGAGCTATAATCTACCTCTGAGATGCACAATGAATTGGCATCTGAATGCTTTTGCCTTGCCATACATCTGGAGTTCAACTTTGGGGAAACTCTGTGAAGACCTAATTGACTTGATTGTGTTTTAATTAAATGAAAGGAAAAAGCTGAAGTTCAAATGTAGGCGGCTGAATGGTAGTTTCCATATGGAACAGCCAATACTGCAAAATGTTAATTGGACCTCCTGCCGGCGATGAGCTAAACAAGATGGGTAGCGGCTACTTCAGAGGGATGCAGGCTGCTGCCTTGAAACAGCCGGAGGGGATCCTCCTAGGATAACCATGGCAGGAAGGGATAAAACTGACTGAATGCCTCCAGGTTTCTACAAGGATATACACACAAATGCCTTTTAGGTTGCTGGAATCAAGTACACATGCCTTTGTTCCACATGCCTCCCACATGCATTTATTTCAGTTATTACTCTCCCACCTGTACACCTGGGATTAACCTGCTCACAGCCTGGAAGAGATTGTTCAGCTACCTGCCTCTTAGCTAGGAAGCCCTCACCCTGCAAGAGACTGGTCACCAGCAAGCAAGGGGACCTTATCCTGGCTTTTTACTTACTATCTTACACAAGGTGCAGTAAAAAGAAGTGCTAACTTTAGGAGTTGAGATGTGCTTGCTGCTTCACTGGGGTAAAGCACAAAGGACCTCTTAGCTTTAGTTACCTTAAGTGCTGTTCTGGGTTTTTTTCTGGTCACTAGAACCACATCGACTTAAGTGCTCTTTGTTTCTTTGTCAAGTTACAGGTTATAACATTATTATATTAGATACTGCAAAATGTCTCTTGCTAATGCAACCCAAATGCAGATAACACACTTGTAATGCACAGCTTCAGAGTTACTTCACAGTATGGTTTTTATTCCCTTTGAGTTAATTCTATGAAAAAAAACCCAAAACCAAACAAACACAGAGTTTTAGGGCACTCTGTAGAGACACTGGAAATACCACAAGCAATACAGATAGACAAGGCTATGCAGACTAACTCCATTATACTGTGAGAACACAGAAACCTTGTGCAGACAAACAGAGCTCTTGTCTGCTACATCTACCCTGGTGTATGAACTGGGGGGATTGTGCAGTGCATTAAACACTGCAGTTACACCTCTGCAACCACACCACCTCTCTTCTGATCTGTTTGTTTGTATTAAAACACACAAAGGGATATTCTTCAGGTCTGAATAAAAATAAGAATCTGGCCTTATGCTTGCAATATGCCCACAAGCATGTGTTTGCAAATTAATTATTTACCTTTTGACATCATGCAGTCCTTATTAGAACACCTGCATGATTTCCTCCTCCTCCTCAATTAAATGTTTACTTCCATCCTTTTGGCTTCCTACAAAACAAGTGAACACTTAGCAATCCATATTATGTAGATTTGAAAGTGATCTGGGCAAAACTCTTCTTGCTACCTCCTCTATGACATGAACACAGCTGGCTCTGACCAGAAGGATGCAGGTTGCTTGCTCTTTTTTCTCAATTCCAATACTTTAGTGGAAAGCAGCAAATGGAAAACTTCCAGACAGTTACATTTTCCAGATATATGAAACATAGGTCAAAGGCCAAATTCTGGATCCAAACAACTTCTCCACAAAAACTGGGGAAAAAAATAATCCAGACATTGTAACAGAGATGTAGGAGGATAGAAAACGCAGCAACAACTAAAAGCGCTGTGCATAAAAAGAGAAACTGAACCACTTTGAACAGCTGAGAATTGAAAATTCATGATTCTTGTGTCAGAATATTGAGGACTAAATCTCCTTGGAATACAATGGTATAGATTTCTATTTATAGTTAAAAACCTTTCTGGATAATTTTGCAATTCCACCTAGAAGTAAGCTGCATGTAACTCATCTTGTTAAACTATGTACTGATATTCTTAAAAAGTCACATTCTGAAAACCAGAACTGCAGGACTGGAAATCTTTCCTCACTGACTCTTCTTGGTTTAGCCTTAATACAGGGGAGAAAAAATAACTATAATAAGTTTGCAATAAATATTTTTAGCTACAGGCAAGTGGCAAAAGTTCCCAGCAGATACTGGCTAAAACTGTGAAAATTAACTGAAGTGAGCACGTGGGCCCTCTCCTGTATTGTAATAAACATGAAGCAAAAGAAAACATTTCTGTGATAACTAATAGGTATTAATATTGATGCTGAGATGAAACTGAATGAGGTGTGTTAACAGGGAAGGCTTTAGCTCTGTTCCCATTTCTCCAGCTAGCAGCAAAGTGACTCTCCATCTGCCCCAAATGGGCCAGGAACCCTGGGATTGGGATGTCCTGTCCTAGGAGCAGCAGCAGCACCCACTGAGGCACAGATAGGTGAGGGACGGTCCCCAGCATTGGCTTATCCCAACAAGAGAGCCAGGGTGATAGGTATGCTATGTCATGCCCTACAGGAATGTCCCAACCCATGCAGTCCCAGAAACTTAACAGGATAAGAAACACAGTCCACAGAATTTTGGGGAAAACTGAAGGACGCAAGGTGAACACAAACCTTGTCCTTTTAGGAGCCCATTTGCCTTCAGAGAGGGAACTAGCACACCCTCAGATGGCCCCCTACTTGCTATCTAAGATGAGTCAAAAACCTAGCAAAACAACCAAAGCACAGCCAAAGTTACTACGGGCTATATCTAGCTACTCTCCTCTCCATACTGTGCCATGGCCATTTGTGGGGCTGCACTTGATCACTGCAGTGAGCAGAAAGAAAAATAACTTTTTGTCTAGGCTTTTAAAACTGAGGTAGTTCCTACCACTGACACGGGAGATTCAGGCTCCTGTGCCAGGGTTTTTGCTGACCAGGCTGAGCTGGGTGGCACGACATGGAGCTGAGGCAGGAAAAGAAAAAGAGGGGATGGAGGAGAAAATTGGGAAGAGATAAAGAATTTCTGCCATGAAGTCAGCACCTGAGGTCACTGCCAGTGGGTGTGAGAGCTGCACCTCACAGCAGCATGTCCCAACCCCCTCACCCCAACCCCATTCACCACATGTTTGTTAGTAGCATGGGAGCTAGCTAACACCGCTAGCTATTTTCCTCTTCCGCACAACAAGCAACCTGGTCTAGTGGGAGACGTCAATGCCCATAGCAGGGGTGATGGAACTAGATGATCCTAAAGGTCTCTTCCAACATAAACCATTCTATGATTCTATGATGGAAACTGAGGAAGGACACATCCCACCCCATCCTATCCCATTCCATCCCACCACAACTCATTCCAGACCACACAGCACACTTGCTAAGTACAATTCTGTAAGAACATTACACATATGCTTTTCCCTGTAGTATTACTATCTTTCACAATTAATGTGTTTATATATCTAAGAGCAGGTTTACTTTTGCGGGCTTCCATCCCAATGCTTACTTAAGTACTATAACAAGGAGCTCTTGATCTACAAGTATCAGAACATTTACACAAAAGAACCTTTAGGAGCAATTTGATCAGTCGTGTAATCAAATCCCCTGTTACAGGACAGTCCGGAGCTTGTGCTGCCTTTTAAAAGTGACATTTCATTTTATACTGGCACCACTTCAACACCTTTTTTCTAGTACAGGAAACAGCATATTGCACTGGTTCAAATGTGTGTAAGTCAAACCCGAAGCAAATAGTTTCTGTTTGCAGCCCCGCTGGCCTCAGAACCCCACTGGGGAGGTCAAAGACACTTTTAAATCCAACCAGCAAATTTCTGAGTGCTGCTGTCATCGCAAATGTTTGTACAAGCTATTAGATCTTCAGCTTTTGTAGAGAAAAGCATGTGCGTTTTTAAGTTCAGTTTTTAGCTGCCTTTAAAATGTTTGACTTTGTTGCTAGATACCAGCTTGGATAAACAATAATAATAAAACTCCAACACACTCAGAAGAAACTATTAATGATTGAACACAGTTCCTCCTCTCAGTCAAAATGCCAACTTTAAAACCACACCTTGTAAAAATTGTTCATATCGCTCTGTACCTATAATATCACAACTCTGAATGCCTCCTAAGTCATCTTCTCTGCTATGAGGAAATGGGAGTTGCCAAGCTGCAGTTGACTTTTATTCTGCATCATGTTTCACTACTCGCTCCATCCCCAGCTGCACAGCAAACAGTTGTTTTATTCCCTGTATCTAGTTCTCCATTAGGGCCAGGGTGGGGAAAATCAGGCACAAGCTAACATATTTGTCAGTCCAGCTGCTCTTCCTTTCCCAATTTAAACTTGGATGCTTAGAGGCATGTTTGTGTAAAGAAAAGGTCTGTGTGCAATTTGTAATGGGATTCAGTTATACTCTAAAAACCAGTGTGTTCCCTTTCTTACACAATGAAGAAATAGTAATTCCATCAGGCAAGCTGGTGGCAATGTAAATCACTACAGCAAGCCCCAGTGGAATTATAGTATTATCTTTACACAGATTTGAAGGCTATATTCATATACATTTTAGACCACATTTTTTCCATAGAATAGGTGTTTACAGAAGTGAGGCACAGATAACCAAAAAGCTTTGATTGGAACAAATTGCAAATAAGAAAGCTGCTCCCCTTTGTCTCACTGCACTGGGATGACACTCTGGGAGACTGCCCTGTTTGCAACATGGAGGTGGGGTTGGAAACCAAGATCCTACTTCCCTGTGGAAGAACCAGCAGAGCTCTCCTTTTAGGGCCAGCCACTAGCTCAGGACTAACCAAAACATGAAGACTTCCTCAGAGAGAAAAGGGGTAAAGAGTGAGGAGACATCTCGTTGTAAGAGAAGACACTGAGAATACACTCTTCTTCCTTTAGGGGTAAACAACTGCTCTGCAAGAGCATCATCAACATGGCAGATACATAATTGATACTCTCTTTTCCACTTGCTTGTTTCATTCTGTAGTTGAGGTCCCCACTTCTCCTCTGCTCCCTATTAATAACGGATGACTGTATTACTGCGGGCTCAAGTGGGCTGGTCATAGATCAGGACAAGATCTTTGTGACAAAATAGCTGTACAAATAAAAACCATAAAGACTGTTCTTGCTCCAGTTCTAAGTATAAAACAAAAGAGAACAGCTTGAACAAGAGAGTTCTGATTTTTCATGGCCACCTGCTCAGCTGCTGCATTTTTAAGACATTTTTTTAGTTACCCAAAAGTCCATATGATTTTGTTTGTAGCATATCCTTTTCTCACACCTCTCATTTTGACATTGCATCATAAAATATATTCTTGTCACCTGCAGGCTAAAAGAAAATGCCAACTTGAACTGCTATGTGCCACTTTAAACTGAATTGTTTCAGCTGGACCTGGATGTGCATTCCTTGAGCTGGAAAGCAACTACCCACAGAAGAAATACCAGACCCCATCTTCTACATCCACAATGCATTTTAATGCAATACTATCACAGAGCCTAACAATATTCATTCAGTACTTAGCTTCAGCACACATTGTTAATTACAGTTTCAAATGGTGCCAGAGGTGATGCCTGATTGCCTGATGCGGAGATCTGAGCCTAGCCCACTATGTCAGGATGCACTACTGCAGTGTGGTGTCCAGCAACACCTTTCCTTTCCTTTTCCTACTAAGCCAGGTGCAATTGGGAGTTAGCAGTCATTGCAGCCTAATGAGAAATTTTAAGTCTTCCAATCACCACTAAGATGTACGCAAGCTTGCCCTGCATCAGATAGTATACTGACTTATCTGCTTTGTACAAAACCCAATAGAGATGTTGAGAGTAATGTAGCCTTCTTTACCCAGACTGATGCTGACAGAGGTCACTGGTGCTGTATGGAATGACACACTGCACTGTGTATTTTCATAAAGACTGTCTTTTAAACCAACCAGTTTTCAATAGAGTTTTTTTTCAAATTATCCCTGATGGGTGCAGGGGTAAACCAGGCTACGTGACCCTTGAGTCACCACCAGCAGAATACAAATGAAAACGTGAAAATTGCTCACTTCAAAAATCAAATGAAATTGAGGCCATTCTCACAACTATTAGGATTTCATTCATGCTATATTTATTTGGATTCTGTGGTGTGTTTGTGAGTGCCATGACCATGCTCATACAGATGAACACAAAAGCTTTCGGAATTAGCCATATGCTTAGAAGTGCCATGGTAAAAACTTGATGAAAAAAGGTGGTGCAAAAAGCCTGAATATGACTGGCAAGCCCTGCAACTATTGCTAGCAACTCCAAGCAGCACTGGAAATCCAGAATCTTCCAAGTAAGCATGCACAGCATCAGGGTTCACCAAATTCATCTTTAGCTTTATTTAAGCTGAGTAAAGTTTTCTTTTTTTAAACTACTACCAAATGTTTTCCTAGAGAGGGAATGTTACGTGATGGAGCACTCGCCTGTTCCCATCATTCCCTGAGAAACTGAGCCATCCCTTAGGAAAGCCCACAGGAATACTTTAGAAATTCCTGCTGGTGGTTTCTGCCTGTCCCGACATTTCTCCTGCTGTCATCCTGGGCTCACTGCAAATCACTCAGCAGCTGATGTACCCAACAAGGGAGAGTAAAGGCTAACCACCTGCTCATGTAATAATAAATTGATACATGGACAGAGACTCCCACAAAGGAGTGAGCAAACACTGTTTCCACTGACTGTGTTCCCATAGGGGCTTTCTCCGAGCCTTTGCCCAGAGGCAGCCCATCCTGGCAGCCAGGGTTCACTTAGGTCCCTGCTTCTCCCACTCAGTGGCCCCCAAAACAGCATCATTGCACGGACCAAAAGAGGTAAAGAAAAGCAGAGAGCCCATGGACGGATGCTCATGTTTCCATTCTGGTGGGTTCAAGTGGAATCCTGTAACTCTGGGCTGGCAACCAGGAGTTGAACCTAGCCTCCAAGCACATCTGCAAGGCACAGCATCGTCACAGCCCCCAGTGCCTGCGTGATTTGAAGCCCCTTCAGCTCCGACCTTGACTGAAGGAGCAGAGGGCTCTCCTGTGATCCCCAGAAATTAACCTCCCTCAAAAAATACCTCCTGAAAAATTCTCTTTGCCATGCTGAGCAAAGCTGCTGCACAACTCCCTCTCCAGGGAAACACACTTTGTGTAAGAGCAGGTTTTGAAACAGAAAGAGGTTCACAATTATTCATTAAAAGAGTGCTTTCAAGCAGCTTACAAACAAAGGACAGCAGCTTTCCTGAGCTTAGGGGAGTGGCTGTGACATTTCGGAAATTAAACGAAGTGATAAAGGGCTCAGTCACTTCCTTGCCTCAAAAAGGGTTTCTAATTTCCCTAAACTTCCCTCCCATTCCTGACAGCATTCAAGTACTCAGCACACATATTCAACATTTTAAACCTTACGCTCCCTTTTTCTCCTAGCTGAATGCTGAGCTCCGGGAGTGCCAATTTTCACTGCAGAAGGGACCCAAAAAGGTATCACATCACACCACACAGCTCCCGCCTTGGACAAGCATTGCCCACAAGTGGCAGCCGCTGAACTGATGGCAGCCCTATGTAGTGGACCTGTTATTGCCATTACACACAGAAGGTGCATAAGGACATCGCTGGCTAGTCACACTGAACCCATCACATGCGGTGCGCACACAAGGTTTTTCAGAGAAAACCTGTAGCCATGATAAGAACATGTAGAAGCCACATAATTAAAATTGAATATTTCTGTATTTGGTAGGAGGTTTTCTGTATATCAATACAGATGTATGATACAAGGAACGTAAGCAAGCACAACAGCACAGCCTGACTCCAGATAGAAAAATTTACTAGAAAAGCATCACTGAATATTTTATTGTTCCAGAAGGAATAAAATCAAGTTTAAATCAATTGTTAACTGGCTTTTTTATTGTTTAATTCCTCTATAAGATCAAGAATAATATACTAAACTTGAACAGCAGAGGTATGCATGATGTAACTAACTCGAAGTTCTTTTGGCAAACCTTATGACATTTGATGCATTTATGAACAGCGGTGAATGGGAACCAGTGCTGTAAGAATTTTCACTTAAACCAAAACTCAGAAGGCTCAGGTTTGTCAACCACCATAGGCCCATAACACCAGGTGCTCAGTTCTGCCCCAAAGCATGCCCTCAAAGGAAAAACAGGTTGCCAAATGTGCTAAAGAGTAGCATTCCTATCCAGGGACTGTCAGGGTGCAATGATGTTATCTGCTAAACCACAGGCAGGGGCTGAGGATACTTGTCTCCTTGCAGAGCTAAAGGATAAGTTGGGTACAGCAGTGGATTAGTTCACTGTCTCCAGCTTTATTCCTCCACCATGGTGAGTATGCTTAATGAAGGACTTCACTTTTTCTCTATATATTATTTTTTTTGTTCATCTCCTCTTCTGGGGATGTTTCTTGTTATGTTTTAGTTCTGTGGTTGAGAAAACCCTGAATGCACTGTAGGCTGAGCAACAGAGACAGATGTTTTCCCTACAAACAGATCCCATAAGAACAGCTGGTTGAAAGGTACAAATACAAAAATCCACTGCCTGATGTTGCTCATTTCTGCTCACTTATTTCCTTGGTCTGTGGCTTTCAGGTCTGTAGCAAGGTGAAGAGGTCATAATATTAAACTATCACACAAGACTGCTCTCAGGACTGACCAGTGCTCATGGAAGAGCTGAGTTGGGAGACATGAATCCCGCTTGATCATGTCAAGATGATAAGCCATGACCTTTAGTCTTACATGCTGAAAGATTTTGCACTGAAGCAGCTGAGAAAGGCTTGCATGTTAGCAGGGCTGAGCTGCAGGAGAGGGGTAACTTCTGCCTAAGGGAAGGAAAACATCAGCGGGTGCATCTTCACTCACATCAATAATCGATCTATGCATTATACAGAGTATGCAGTGCTATACACCAATTTTTTTGTCCAGCTTCTGCCAACTATAGAAACCTGCAAAGTCACAAACCCTTGCTTAATGGTTTAAAAACGTATTGAAAATAATGCTTAGCTTTTGGATACTTTGTAATGGTCTAGTATCTCTGTATTCTTAAGTTTTTTTCATCTAGCATAGATGACAGCTAGAAAGGTACATTCTTTTTTCCCTCTTCTCCTTTCAAAAAGACATGCTCCTAGAGATACAACACTGCCATTAAATACTTTTCTCTTCAACACATCTTTTATTCTGCATTTCAAACTAAGCTAGAGAGTGTCCAGGTGTTTTACATGCTTTAGAAGGAAACTGTTTGTCTTATTGGATCTGGCTGAAATATGTCCTCCTCCTCTTCTCCTCCCCTGCCTCCCGTAGTGATGGGAAAATCAAATCAGCAGGAGGAACAGTGCCAGAGGGGAGTTAAGAGAGAGGTGTTGCTGCATGTGTCCAAGATACTTATATTTTTCAGGTCTCTCTGAATTCCCTCTAACTTTCCAACAAAAACTTTCTTCCTCTCTTCAGAACCATGTTCTCTCTATAACACAACACGGTTACATGATGGTATTATCCAACAAAAGGGTTTAAAAGCTGAGCATCACAGTCACGTAGCTTCTGCAATGCTTGATAGTTAACATCTCTCTCCATTTCCTGCTGGCTCATGTTCTGCTACTCTCTGACTTTGTCTTCCAAGTACAGACCATTTTTCATTTCTGTTTGATCCTGATCCAGCTCCTGACAAGTTGGCTTTATCCATAGTCTTAGTTGTCCATCTTATTGTTCACTCCCTTGCACATACAGGCTCTTTCATGTCCCACCATGAGGCCTTATGTATTTCTTCCATGCCCTAGTTCTACGTGTCAAAAGCAGCAATATTTAAGTAAGAAACAACAACAGCATTTTCTTTCCAAGAAATCAAATCTGGTGTCTTCTTTTAAGAGTCATACTAGCCCTCTAAAGCTTTTCATTTCAAGACTTCAAGTGCAGGAACCACTCTGCAATTAGTGCAATAGTTTTGAACCATGTGCAGATTTTTAATATGAATTACCAATACTAATATTTTTCTTTTTATCAATCAGTTCAACAATTCATCAACAGAGGTGAACCACACATGGGGGTATAATGTGTAGGGCAGGAAAACCACTACACCCTTCTCTGTATCAACATAAAAGAGGCCAGATTAGCAGTGCACTAGAGCACTGCTTCTCATTTTCAGAACAAGAGTATTCCTAGCATCCATGCCAAAACCAACACTTCCTTCCCCTCAGAAATGCAATAAATCTATAAAACTCCAAGAACAAACCAGTAATCTTCAGACACATTGAATGAATTTACAGGAAAGGAAACGCGTAGCCAGTTTTGAATTATTATCAATGAAATAAATTATAACACATTATGTATGTATAATTTAAACATATCCAATTTCTTGGAAAGGAACTGTTTGGTTTTTTTTTTTTTCTTTTTCTCCTTGTAACACAGCTAGTATCTAAAAATCATTTCCAACTAGCTTACAACAACTTTAAGTGGTAACGTGACTAAGATCACTTGACTGTATCCCACTGAGTCTGTGTTTCATAAGAACGCAATGGAAGTGTCATTTCTCTGTTGATCCATCCAGGATCAAGGGGGTGAGGGTTGGGAGATGAGGGGGGAAAAAAAGCCCAAGTTTTCAGTCTGGGGGACTTTATAATGCTTGTTATGGCATAAATGTTGCAGGTAAGTGGATCTCTGCTGGTTATAAGTAAGGAAAGCAACTGAGAGAAACCAGTCTGTCCCTCACTATTCATGGTCACACCAGATTTTTAACTCAAGATGCTGCTGTTTTGAACTCCACTAGTTGGGTGCCTGAGCATTAGAAATCTCTGTGCATCCCTTAGATAGTAGAAGTAGATCTCCAAGCCATGCTGAGGCTTATCAGGGCCTCATGGGCAAACGCTTATTAGGAGCATCTCCAGCATCTCAGTCTCAAGACTACCAGCAGAAACTGATGTGGGGCATGGACAGACATAACCTGTCACATAACAGCATTGTGACTCTTCCATCAACTGCTGGGCCTTTTGGCATTCATGCTGTTGCACACACTGACTCAGACTGCATCACCAGGGGCTGCAATCTGCTGAGGATGCAAGCACCAACACCAGTGCACAGTGCTGGCTTCCCAGCTCCTGATTTGAGAGGGAAAATCACTGGTGCACCTTATTGCAGCAGGCTGAGCTGGAGGTGCAAGCCCAGCTTCCATTGCTGTGTTTGGTTTCTTCAACATGCCATCCTACTCAGTGCCAGCCTCCCTTCCCTCAAGTTTCCTGGGTATTCAGGCCCAACTTCACTCAGGACAAGTGCTATTTTACTTAGTTCAGTTGGCTACCAAACAGAAGCTGGGATCCAAATTGTTTTCTGTTGCCTACCATACAGCCATACAAGCAGAAGGCAAAGAGAAGAGTCCTGCCTTCTTCAGCAGAAAAGGTCAAGCAAAGTAACAGTAATTCTAGTGATCTTTGGGAACAGAATTGGTTTTACTCACACACTCAAATGTTAGGATAGCTGTATCACAGCCTAACTCTGTTCAGCAAACATCACTCTAATTCGTATGAAACCAAGGCACGAATCAGAGAAGACAGCAGCACACCCCTTGCTGTTTACATCTTCTCATATAAAACTTCATTTTCACAAAACTATTGTTGACATGGGATTCGGTATTAATACTCCTATCTGCCAAGTAATAATGTGTTACCACAGTTCTACAGTATTATATAGAAAAGTGTTAACCAGTGTATACTTAGTCAAAACCTTTATCAATACAAAACTGTCAGCAAGTCATTATCTTCCCATTTTTTTCACAGTTTACTTGCATGCACCCTGACAGCATACCCAAATATACAATGACGGAGCAACCTAAATACTCATTTCTTCCTAGCTTTCCCTCAACACACTTACACTGATCATCACAGCTGTTCAAAGCAGTGAGATAACGTAAAGGTAAATAAGACTTTAACTTTTGACAAAGACCTTATTTCCAAGAGCCTGAAAACTAAGTCAGGGAGAGAAGAAATTCATTCCTATGCAGTAATCTTGATAAAGCCTGCAAGAAACTCAAGTCTTAAATCAAATTTCCTAATAATGAATCTCCACATAATGAACAGAGGTAATTGCTTTGTCTGTGCAGATTGTTAGTCCAAACCACTCTGTGGACTGCAAACAGGCAAGGTTAAATTGATCCACATATTGTAACAATTAAATCCAGAGCAAAACAGGGAAAAAACCAGAAAGACCCCAAACAAACAAAACCAAAACCAAAAGAGAGGACACCCCCATGATTCTGGTCAGAGACAGTGAGAAAACAGTCCATTTTCACATCCTGCATCACCTGGATGTTCACAGTGATCTTCCTACCTAGTTCCTACTGAACCATTTCTATCTAATGGCACTGCAGAAAACAGCAGACTCTGGAGCCCCACCATAATCTTACATTTGCCCAGAAATACACTTGACAGCTTAGGGGTTGTGGAGTTCACATAAGGGAGGATATACACGACTCAGATTTGTTCTTTGCCTTTGATTTTGTTTTGGGGACATAAAATCTGAAGAACCCTCACTGTCTGCCTACCTGCCCTGCTGATGGTTTGTACTTGTATTTCCTTCCTCCCCCTTCTTTGGTTTTGCACATATTTTATGTTAAAAATCTTTGTGTGGCTTGAAACCAGACCTGACCGAGGGCCTCTCAGCAGCATGGGCAAAACTGAATTCTGGCTACTCAGGGGCACAGCCAAAACCAAACTGCCTCCTTCCTTGATGACATATGCCTATGCCCTGGCTGCTGTCTCCAGCACTTGGCCTCGTTCTCTGAGATCTGCCGGGGGCAAAACAGACCAGAGCCACCACTGCCTCTTACTAGAGACATTTTATGGTCACCAGCAAACTACCTCCTCTCTTTTTCCCTATGTCTCTGCCCTGCCCAGACCTACTCGAATGAAAATCCTTTCCTATCAGAAAAAGCACAGGATCAGGAATCCCTCTTATGTCAACTAGAGAAGGCAATGAATGGACATTTCTTAAAGTTCTCCATATGGAATTGAATGGCAGCTGTTGGGGTACTTCTGTGGGACAGAAACATTTCCCTAGCCATTGTTAAAATTTAAATACAATGGGCACAAGTAAGTTCTGGAAGCAGACTGTTTGCTGCATTATTTTTTAAAACTCCACCAGTGATTGACCCCAGGCATTAAGCGCACTCTCGCTTTTTTATTTGTCATCATTATCTTTTATAACAATAAACTAAAATGAAAAATAAATCCAAACACAGCACTGATTCGGAAGCATTTTTAAGCAATGTTGTTGTTTCATTTTTTAAAATCTCAAAAGCATCAGTGTTTAAGATGAATAAGAGGCAACTTTAGGTAAAAATATATGAAGAACAATAGAAGTGTTCACGTGTCTTCCACTTCTAACAGGGGGGCCTGTGATACAACTCAAACACTTATGAGGACTTGGGAGCGCTTTGATTTCCTCCTGACTTTGTCTTAGGTGCTCTTGTTCCTCCTTGCACTCAGTTTTCCCAGTTAAATTAAGAAACACTATATATATAAAAAAAAAGACTGAAAATTGTTTTGAAATCTGTATCAGAAAACACCACCTAAGCACAAGGCAGTACTACCCAGGAGCAATAAGAAAGCCAAAGAAGAGGATCTACGAAGGAAGAACAGCTGATCCAAGAGGTGGCTGAGGTCCAATGGAGAGGAATCAGTTGTCAGTGGGGCTTAGCATAGGGAGGTTCAGGAAGAAACAAGGTCTCCTGTCAGCCTTTAATCTGAGGGAAGCATTGGGATGGGTCATTTGAGAAGACAACCCTACACAAACCCAGCCAGCCCATGGGGCTCTGCACCCTGCCCACACTGACCTCCTGGGAGCCAGATTTCCTTCTCCTTGTGACAGATGAGGAAGCTGATGATTAAAACTGCAAACAGGTGGTTAGTGACTATCAAACATCAGTGTGTGAGGGCATCTCAGCCAGCAGGTCCAACATGAAAGGTCACATACCCTGGCAGCTAAATGAAGGCAATCCCTGCTCACTCTTGAAGCAGCCTCAGCCCTAGAAGAGGTGAGATACTGAACTGAGACTGCTAAGCCTTTATTTTCACACACAAATGTTCCTGTGGTTCACATGTGGTTCCTGTGATGTGGCTGGTCCTACATATCCTCACAAGATCTCTGCTCTCAGCCATGATCCTTAGCCAAGGATCAGATTGCAACCTCCTCTGTAGTGAGTTACTGCTGCAGGTGAGGAGCTCAGTCTGGACCAACCAGCAGCAACTGCTATGGCAGCAGGGTCACAGTTTTCCTCTGGCAGATCACAAATGACACAGCAGCACCCATGAACATGGAAATGTGTTCTATATAAGCACATTATATTTAAAAGCGTGTACTACTTTTCCTCTATAAATAGTGATTCATCCCACATGCCCACACTTGGACCCCCACCAACAGCACATATCAGGATCATGCTTTTGGGTGCAGAGATCTACACTTTCAGCAGTTGCTATTAGTTTTGATATTTCAGCTCAAGTCAAACAAGGACCAAGTTTTAAAAGAGCTTTTGTATTTCCCACTAGTAGCAGGTAAATTTGTGAGTGCCCATTCTGTCTGAAAACATGGGCTCTTTATGCCTTTGACTAGGTTTCCAAAATATCCACCCAATCAACCAGAAGTCTGAAGCCTACTTAACCAAATGATGGAGCTGTCACAAGTGTAGCCCCATCTGACAACATTGGTAGGATGAGGAAGGAGTTTCCCATATCAAAAATTCACAAAACCTGAAAAGTTTTGAATGTAAATTTAGCAGCAACCGAAACAGAACTCCCTTTGCATTGTACTTACAACATACAAAAGTGGGGGGGGGGGGGAATTTCCACATCCAGATTTGTAGTG